>VXBO01008303.1:114140-134796 GCA_013400135.1 Rhinoptilus africanus | reverse complement strand
CCCCTGCTCTGGGTGACCCTGCTCTGGCCGGGGGGTTGGACTAGATGATCTACTAAGGTCCATTCCAACCCTGTGATTCTATGATTCTAACAGCCACGGGCCAGCTGTGGCAGCGGCGCTGGCTTGCTTTGAGAGCGGGCCGTGGGCAGTTCCTTGCAGCCCCCATTCTCCCAGTCCATCAGCCTCAGCCTTGCAAGCAGATCTCCGCAAAAGGGCTGTCTCGAAGGCGTACCTACTTTAAATGCAGGCAGCAGGCTGAATGTGCAGCTGTGCTCCATGGCAGCAGAGTGCCCAGGTCGTGGCTGGGTGACAAAAGGCCTGGCTCCCCAGCAAGGCCTCCGGGCAGAGCAGGAGGGCTGGCCCGCTGCCACGGCTGGCCCCTCAAAGGCTGTTTGGCAGGTGGAGGGATTGCCCTGCAGCTTAAATGTGTGAGTCTGAACTTAACAGCTGTACGGAAAGCCAAACGGTTGCTGCTTGTGTTATCCCCATGTTTCTTTTTGGCAATTAAAGACGTGGGTCATCTTGCAGAGTAAATCAGACTGACGGGTATGGCTGTGCTGAGTAGGCACAAGTTGGTATTAATGAGCTGTGTATACTGTAGATTTCAAAGGAAGGCTACATCTCAAAGTAATTTAGTGCTATAAAATAAGTAATGAAGTCATATTTTGATGGGAGGATCAAATACCCTGTGCTAAATTCTAGGTTTGATTTTATAAGTGTAAAAACAGTGGTTACCACCATTTTTATCTGAATTTTATTTCATATTAGAACCTGACTTTGTGTTGGGGTTTTTTTTTTTTGCTTATTGTTTCTGTGTTTCAAAATCAGTTCATTTTTCAACACATTCGGTTTTTTGCTGTTCCCTAAACTATATATGCTGAAAACATATAGGGTGATCTGTAAAATAACGTTTTAATAATCTAGTAACTGTTTCTGTCTTTGTTCTGCTAAGGAAGAAAAACAATCGAGCAGGACTGAAACTCTAGAGACCTGACAATATCCCTGAAAAATAATGACAGAGTTATTTATAGGGGATTTGATGATTTGTTTAATGACATTTTCAGTCCATGACTAAGGCATAAGACAATGCCTCCTCAATTATCTTTTCACTCTTACTACCTCAGCATTTTTCATGCCGCTGTTTGCTCAAGCTGTTTCCATTGTGAGTTGATACTGATTTGTCTGCATGCTGGTAGTTTAATATCTTGATCAAACACATGCAAAAATAATCAAATCTGCACCAGTTTATTAGATCTTGTACTATTTTATTTCTTACTAAGAAAAATAAAGTGCAGGCAGTGGAGACTGAGACCTTAGGATGATGCGCTTCCGTCACTTACGCCTCCCTTAGTTACCATGGCAGTATACGCTATGAAAATCCAGCCAGCAGAGAAATGGCAAGCTTTTCGTGAACTGTGGTGCGCTGGATAGGTGAAAATGTACATGTCGTTAATTTGATAGACCAGTATCAGAAATAGAGACCCAGGAGCACACGAAATGTATGCACGTGTGTTTTTCAACATGACACTCACACGCTGCTGATTTTAGAATGTCCCCTTTTCCCATTAGTCAGGTACGTTAAATTCTGACAGCTGTAAGGGAAATGCACGCTTCTGAAAAGAGACTTAGTGTAAAAGGTCATTTCTTGTAAGATGCTGAATTTTTATGTATGTTACAGAAAAGAGACATTATGTTAGAGTTAGCAATGTTAACTATTGTCCTGTGTTGTTTTTGTGGGTTTTTAATGAATCACAGAATCATAGAATGTGCTGGGTTGGAAGAGACCTCTAAAGCCCATCTAGTCCAACCCCTGCAGGGAGCAGGGACATCTTCAACTAGAGCAGGTTGCTCAGAGCCTCATCCAGCCTGGCCTGGAATGTCTCCGGGGATGGGGCCTCCACCCCGCTCTGGGCAACCTGGGCCAGTGTCTCACCACCCTCAGGGTAAAGAACTTCTTCCTCATGTCTGATCTAACCCTGCCCTGCTCTAGTTTAAACCATTGCCCCTCGTCCTGTCGCTACATGAGAGATGAAGTCATTCTGTTTGGAAAAGAAGTCCTTCTATGCCAAATAAATTACAGGGAAATTTCCAAAATCCCATTCTAAAGGGCAGTTCTGATAACATAATTTGCTGAATTGGATTTGTAAAAATATCCCCTGCTTAATCAGATTTAGGAAACAAATCTCTATGCTAAATATGAAAGCTTGCACTGTGAGCAAGAAGAGACAACTATGCAAATGGAATATGCTCTTTTTCTAGGCTGCAGAAGTGAGACATCTGGAAAAAGAAGAAACAAAAGCACTGTTTCCCTGTGTCCCAGAATGCCTCAACCTGTAGCATGGGATACTGAAATAAGGCACAGAGGTGTGGAAAGCCTCTGTGGAAAACACTCACCGTAAAATCAGCTGAAGAATTGTTCTTCTGTGAGAATTTTAAAGAATGATGAGTTTGGTAGTCAAAATTATGTCACCCCTTTTTGTAGTACGTTTGCCTTCTCATCCTGAGAAAGGTACTAGGCAGGTTCTTATTTGTATGTGAATCTTAGTATAAAAATATGCATAATGAGCCCGGCATCCTAAACCATACTATATTTTCATAAATATGATTTTAAGACCTTCCTGAAAGAAAAGGAATGTCCTCTGTCATAACTGAGGCTGTTTGTACTTGGAGGATTTGTAAACTGGAGACTTCATTCTCTTCCTGCATTTGGGTAAAGTCAAAACTATGTCTTTAGGGCTACAAAGATGATTAGATGCTGAGGGGACTTGAACTCTTATGAAGAAAGGCTGAGGGAATTGGGTCTCTTTAGTCTAGAAAAAAGACGGCTGAGGGGGGACCTTATCAACGCTTATAAACACTGAAAGAGTCAGGAGGATGGGGCCAGGCTCTTCTCAGTGGTGCCCAGGGACAGGACAAGGGGTAACGGGCACAAACTTGAGCATGGGAAGTTCCACCTAAACCTGAGGAGGAACTTCTTTCCCTTGAGGGTGGCAGAGCCCTGGCCCAGGCTGCCCAGGGAGGTGGGGGAGTCTCCGTCTCTGGAGACATCCCAAACCCGCCTGGAGGCGTTCCTGTGCCCCCTGCTCTGGGGGACCCTGCTCTGGCCGGGGGTTGGGCGGGATGATCTCCAGAGGGCCCTTCCCACCCTATAATTCTGTGATTCTATGTTTCTATGTCACATGGACCTACCCCAGCAGAAGTAGTCTGAGAGGGGAAACAGAGACAAAGAGCTTTACAGAGACAAAGATATAACGGAATCCCTCAATAACCAGAGTAAAGGAAGGAGCAAAAGTGTTTGAGAAGAAAGGGCAAGAGATGTTGAGAGAAGGTGGTGGTAGAGCGGAAGAGGCAGGAGGCAAAGGTATTTACCAAAAACTGAGTAATGTCAGAGCAAAATACTACAGAAGTAAGTTTGAGCTGTGATGGGTAAAACCCGAATTACTTCCAGGTACAGTAGATAGGATACTGGTAGATACAGTATGTAGATACAGTATACAGTAGGTAGATACAGTAGATAGATACAGATACAGTAGATAGTAGGTATACTTCCAGTATAGTAGATACAGAGAGGATTGCAAAGTATGGGAAAGAATGAAAACTTAGAAATCAAGGGACAGCTGTTACATCCCATCTATGTACTTCTTATATCTTGAATACTGCAAAATTCATCCAATTCAGTGTCTCGGATAAATTTAGGGAGGCAAAATTATGTTACTTGCTTCTTCTAGGGACTTTGGTTTGATCAAAGCAGGCTGATGTCTGTGTATCACACAGTTGCTGAGATGTGTCATGACAGCATGTGTAAGTGGTGACAGAGTCAGCTGATACTGCCATCATGGGTAATTTAAATAACAAATACATAAAGTAAGACAACTGAAAAAGCCACAGGATGTTGATGGGAGCAGGAAGTACCACTCCCTTTGACCTTAGTTTTTAAGGTCAAAGTGAGAGGGGAATCATCATTCTCTACATATTGGACTAAACCCCAGCACAAACTAAGGTTGACATTGAGCCTTTGTCCTCTCTCACATAGAATCTCAATTACCGTATAGGATTAGAGTAAACTTGCTTTTATTATTTGTGTTTGTTATCAAGTAGTAAGAAATGCTGCTAGGGTTTTTCACTGTTTTAAGATCCCTAGATGAGACAACTAACTTCAGTGGAGGCAGAATCTCACTGTTTAATCCTGGCCAAAGGATCCTGAGTGGACGAATAAAACTCAGGAATGTGGTGTGCACACTCGTGAGAGCGGAGCTTTCTGTTTCATGGTGTCCAGCTGATAGAAGGCAACACACTGTAGTACATATCCTTTGCCCATATGCCTGGGCTTTCTGGTGCTACTTAGATCCTTCCTTTCCCTCCCGGAACTTTCACTCAACAGATTTGCATTTCCTAATCAGTTAACTTGCCTGCAGCAGTGGGAGTTCTCATTTGCAAGTAATGCTGTACTGTATCTTTGATACAAGCTTTTGCAAACCCCTTTGTTGTGCAAATATGGGCATATAACTCAAGTAAGCCAATTGGCTTCAGTAGGATTATCATAAGAGAGTTAAGTGCTACATCATATGAATAAATACTGCCCTCCAAGGGACAGATTCTGCAGTCCAGTACAACTATTTTTTGAAGAAAAAGAGGTAACAGCACAAGTCAGTAGTTAAACCAAGGAGGTGATCACTTTCCTGTTCATTGTGTCTGCAAATGTGGGAGATTCAGCAATGGTATTAATGAAACACCGTATTTGTGTTTACATAAAATCATAAAATCCTAGGGTTGGAAGGGACCTTAGTAGATCATCTAGTCCAACCCCCCTGCCAGAGCAGGGCCACCTTACAGCAGGTTACACAGGAACGCGTCCAGGCGGGTTTTGAATGTCTCCAGAGACGGAGACTCCACCACCTCCCTGGGCAGCTTGTTCCAGTGCTCTGCCACTCTCAAGGTAAAGAAGTTCCTCCTCATGTTTAGGTGGAACTTCCTATGCTCAAGTTTGTGCCCGTTACCCCTTGTCCTATCACTGGGCACTACATCTCAAAGTATCATTCCTTTCCACATGGAGGAAGGGAGGGGATTGTGTCACATTTTGCAGAGAGGAGAACAGCCACAGAAGCACCACGGGGATTTAGGGTAACCAAGCATCCTTTGGGAAGGGTCTTCTGGCTTTCAGTTTCTAGCCAAGGGTCTCTTAGCCAGAAGGCAGCAATGTCAGCAGGGACTCTGCCCAGCTTCTAGAATGATCAGCACCTACTGAAAAGGAGTATTGAAGTGATAAAATAAACCAGATGCTATAGCTGGTATCGCAACCGGCATTTTTGACAACCAAAGTGAAAATAGAAGCATTTCTAGAACTCTTCAATATTTTTTTCCCAGCTGTCATTCACTCTGTGAATCTCTGTTATTATGCGGGATTGGATTCAGCAATTTCCAACGCATTTTTAACCATTGTGTAGTTTTGTCTGTGAGTGGAAAGTCATAGTTAAATCAGCAGCAGGCATTTGATGAAGGTTTCTTGTTTTAAGGAGTGGTGCCATGTTACTACAACTTTTTATGATTTAGATGGGAACACTGTCAAAATTGTTGGTGTTTCTTGCATTTGGAGTTACCAAGATGGTAAATTATTATTGGTTTTGTTTAGAAGTGTGGGGAAGTGACAAGTGACCAGTGACAAGTGCCATTCCACAGGGGTCAGTACTGGGACCACTGCTGTTTAACATCTTTGTTGGTGACACCAACCTGTGTGGCACGGTCGGCACGCTGGAGGGAAGGGATGCCATCCAGAGGGATCTGGACAGGCTGGAGAGGTGGGGCCTCTGCGAATCTCATGAAGTTCACCCAGGCCGAGTGCAAGGTCTTGCACCTGGGTCAGGGCAATCCCAGGCACAAATCCAGGTTGGCCGGAGAACAGCCTGAGAGAAGCCCTGAGGAGCAGGACTTGGGGGTGCTGGTGTATGAGAAGCTCAACATGAGCTGTCAATGTGAGCTCGCAGCCCAGAAGGCCGGTCGCATCCTGGGCTGCATCAAAAGAAGTGTGCCCAGTGGATCCAGAGAGGGGATTCTGCCCCTCTGCTCCGCTCTGGTGAGACCCCACCGGGAGTGCCGTGTCCAGCTCTGGAGCCCTCAGCACAGGAAGGACAGGGACCTGTTGGAGCGGGGCCAGAGGAGGGCACGAAGATGATCCGAGGGCTGGAGCCCCTCTGCTGTGGGGACAGGCTGAGAGAGCTGGGGGGGGTCAGCCTGGAGAAGAGAAGGCTCCCGGGAAACCTTATAGCAGCCTTCCAGTACCTGAAGGGGGCTACAGGAGGGATGGGGAGGGACTCTTTATGAGGGAGTGAAGCGACAGGATGAGGAGTAGCAGTTTTAACCTGGAAGAGGGGAGATTTAGGTGAGATGTGAGGAAGGAATTCTTGGCTGTGAGGGGGGTGAGCCCCTGGCCCAGGTTGCCCAGAGAAGCTGTGGCTGCCCCATCCCTGGAGGGGTTCAAGGCCAGGCTGGACGGGGCTTGGAGCAGCCTGGGCTGGTGGGAGGTGTCCCCGCCCAGGGCAGGGGAGTGGAATGAGGTGATCTTTAAGGTCCCTTCCAACCCAAACCATTCTGTGATTCTCTGAAAATTATAATTGTGATAACTGCCTTCAGCAAGAAATTAACAGCATTGCTGATTACTGCGCACAATAGTATATCTGCAGTAAATTCAAAAGGGGTGAGATTTCTTGAACTTTTGGTGTCTCAGGGTGACTGTGATGCCCTGAGTAGAAAACTGACATGTATTTTTATTTCATTCACATCCATTCACATGACTTGGATGAAAGAAAAGTACTGTGTTCATTCTTGAGAGGGAGACCCTTTCCTACCTGTAAAGTGCTTAAGCTGCTGAGCAAAACTATTAATCCTTTCCACAGTGTAAAATATTAAACATCAGCAATTTCCTTTTTCTTATGTCTCACTATTTGCAGTAAATATCGCAGGGAGATGTTGGAAATTATGTTCTTCCAATTAAGTTGCGTGCACTCCAGCTCCATTCAGCAAAAGGCTGCTCAGTGCCCAGAGACAAAAAACATCTGATGAATCAACCTTTGTGCACAGAAGAAAGCATTTTTATTTTTTTAAGAAATTACACAAAAACTAGAAACTGATGACTGGTTTGAAAGGAAGATATGGGGGTGGAGTCCTATATGAGCTTCACTTTTATATTATGTTGGGCATTTTTTCTGAGCTATCCAGGGCATTTCCAGTAAAAGCAAGCTAAAATTTGCAAATTTTACCCCTGTAAAGAAAGTAAAAGTTTACTCTTTGTCTTTCAGACTCAAATAAGCAATTGTAACATCTGACTACATGCATTTTTAATATTTGTCTCTTTTATATCCTGATAATCTTTTTCTTCATTCTAGGTTCTCACTTATTCACATTAGTCTGGAGAGTTTTATTTTGTGAGTGAGCTACTGAAAAAAAAGCAACATTACGTATTTCTCAAGATCTAGAATAAGAGCTTGAATTCTGAGTTGCAGGGAGAGCAGGTTCATATCAACTCACTTAAGTGTAAGTTACCAATTAATAGTTAATAGGTGATTAATAGCTGATCAGTAAGTTACCAAAACATGAATGCAACAGATTTCTTCACTGCCTTCATTCAGATTTCTTGTTTCTGGCTTTTTTTTTCACCTTTTATCTGCCATGTTGTCAATCCCAGGGACCCAGGATCACTAGCATCAAGAGTCATGCCGTGTTTTCAACTGCCTGTGCTCTTTGAACCATGGTTTCAGTGTCACCAGCATTACTCCCTTCATTTGTCAGCATTAGATGAGCAGAATGCTGATATTTCAGGATTCTTAGAAACAGAATCTCCATTTGCTTTTTCAACACATGAATGCTCCTTTTGGCCCATGGCTTGCTCTCTTTGGCCAGCAGAATCTCTGAATATCTTAAATATGATTACCTGTTGGCTTCTGCTTTTCATTTCTGGACTGCGGATGTCGGGTCAGGCTGTCCCACATTTTTAAGGCCTACTATTATAGGAAAAGATCCAAACTGTTTCTTCTCTGATCATATATGGGAAGTGCAACATAACAGCACTTGCTGGAGCACACTGCATCATGTCAAAAAGTAGAGAATCTTGTTCGTAGCTTGTAAAAAGTTTTTTTTCATCCTTCAATGTAAAAAATGCTACAGAGATGCCACATTACACTGAATGCATACTGAGAATTTGGCTAATATAATGTGATTATAGTCAGATTATAGTCAGCACACCAAAAATTCTGTGCCCCAGTGGGAAGGACTATTAGTATAAAAACAGCTAGGAGGTCTACGAGGAGCAGAGCAAAACCAGAGTTTCTTGCTTGCATTCCTGGCATCTTTGGGAGTTGGAGAGGTACCTACTGTGAATGAGAGGAAACCGTTGAAGAGCTGGGCTGATAGCTGCGTTTTCTTAGCCGATGAAAGGATGCCTGTGGGGTCCTGCAGGATCCACCCTCTCTACCCACTATCACTGGTCCCAGGTAGTGGGAGCTTGTGAAGCGTGTGGGCAGAGTTTGAGATATTAACCCTTGGGGTCGAAGGATTAAGGGGATTCAGTTCATTTTGAACATCCCATCTGGAAGAAGTCCAGTGCTTCACAGTGTGGGGGAATGTGGAGAAGAGACAAGACAGGCAGCTTGCATCATCTGACAGTCGAGTGGCCCTGTAGTTCTGAGAACATCTGAGGATACATCACAGCGTATCCTCAAATCTGACAGCTTTTCTCTTTCGGGCATGGACTACTCTTTGATCCTATAATTCCTGGTAACTGGCCAGCGATACATCTCATTGCTGGTAAGTCAGCAGCATGCAAGTGTCATCAGCTAAATCTCCATGAATGTTACATTCAAAAGTGACAAAACTCTATGAGGTATTTTTAAAGCAAATGTATTTTCTCTGGACTTTGTGGCTTGTGCTCAGTGGCAGGCTTTATCACACAAACTCAGATGTGGATTTTTAGCAAGGTTTTAGGAGACACTGCCTATCTTTTGATTTTCTCATTTTCTTGTAATCCTGTATTTACAGGCACAGCTAGTAAAATAACAGAAAAGCACATTCAGTGGGGAAGGTTTGGCAAACCCAGAGTAATCTCATTGAGATGAGTGATAATTTTAGACCTTATTTTCAAAATACGGAGTTCAAAAATCTTATCTCCTCACAGAATTTCAGGACCAAATATCTCCATGGCATAAATAGATGTAATCCACTACAGAAAGTGCAGTTATATCTGTTCACCAATTATGATTTTTTTTTGTCGATAGCATCTTTCAATATTACAATTAGCAGTCCTTAAAGAGATTGAAACCTTCTTTGATTGGTGCTTCAATGCAGATGTGTTGCTTTTCTTCTCTTTTGACTAATAGTCTCCATCCTGGAGCCTCTGAGTGCATTAAGTAATGTGTCATATACATTTTAGCCTTTCCCTTGTGTCTTTTCTGAGACTGGTATGCAGTACAGAGTTTTTTCTCTGCTTCATTTCTAAATGTCTGCCCTTCTATGGCTTTCTAGTAGAGATGTCAGACTGGACGATAGTCATTTTTATGTCCGCTGAAACATGATGGGGTTTGAGGTTCCTAACAAGCTCATTCCACAGACCAAGGCTCAGTTCTGCAACAGTTCTTAGATGCCTGACTCTGTTAGGAGGTAATTGTCAGCGGGACATGAGGTATATCAAAGAAGGACTTCACAGCTCTGTAGCTATGGCTTGTTGGTTTCCTATAAGGCTGAGCTTTCTTCAAATGATAGAAAATTTTGTTCCAAACCGAACCAAATAAAGGAGATGAAAAATCTCCACCAGGTGAGACATGGTGGTGTGTCTCGGCAGAGACAGCTTGGGCCAGTGTCAGAATGGCTGGTGAACTGGGGTGCACCTGGGAACCTCTTGGTGCACACAGTGATTTGTTGCCTCTTTTCCACAAAGGGTGGCAACACAGACATAATGTATCTGAAATGTGTGAGTCAGACCTTGAAGATAAAGCTCTAATGTAATTGCTTAAAATTGCAGCCGATTGTTTATAACATCCTTTGCATTCAAGCCTACATTGACTTTAAACATTAGGAATAATTTTATTACGGAGCATTGTACTGGGTCTGGCTGGGACGGAGTTAACTTTCTTCACAGTAGCCTATGTCATACAGACCAGTATTTTGGCTATTGCTGAATAGTGCTTGCCAGTGGCAAGGCTTTCCCTGCCCCCTCCTCCAGTGAGTAAGTTGGAGGTGGACAAGAGATGGGGAAGGGGCATGGCTGGCACAGCCAACCAAAGGGATATGCCATACCATATGATATTGTGCTCCCCAATAAAAGCTCAGGGAAAGGAGGTGGAAGGGGGTACATTCGTGGTCATGGTGTTTTTCTTCTCAAGCAATGGTTATGCGTGCTGAGACCTTGCTTCCCGGGCAGTGACTGGATATCTGCCTGCCAATGCGAAGTAGTGAATTAATTCCTCTTTTTGCTATTGCTTTGCCTATTAAACTTGATCCATGAGTCTTTTCAGCTTCCTTTTATTTTTTCCCCATCCTGCAGGAGTGGAGTAAGCAAGAGGTTGGGTGGGTGTTTGGCTGCTGGCTGAGGTCAGCCCATCCCAAGCACTAGAAAATAGACACTTAGCTCCCATTCCGAATAAACATTGCCCATCTTGTTATATTTTTATTGCAGAATGTTCCTCTATTTTTAAGTATTTCCTTGCATTCAGTTTCCTTCCGAGTAATTAGTTGAGAAGGTAATGGGATAATCGCAGTTTGCTCTGACTGTCCACACCAAAACTGTTCACTATTTCTGCAAAGCTGATTAGGAATGACACCCTTAAAAACAGTGAATTAAAATTAGCATTTAGGTTTCAGAGTTAATGTCTCATGGAAACCCAGCCTGCTGCAATGGCAGAAAGATGATATTGATTCCCTTCCCTAATTCAACAGGCTGGTGCCAAAAGGTTTGAAGAGCACCTCCTCGACTACACAGACAACTCTACAGGAGCAGTTTAGCTCCTGTTTAGCAGTTCAGCAGTTTTCAGCTACAGGAGCTGACTGTGAATATGCTTTGTCTTATTTGCAGTCTAACCATTTCACTGTGTCAGTTCTAGGTAACTTCTTTTGAGCCCATGGACTCAGCAGCTTCAGCTCCATAAATGCAACTCCTGACTTGGCAGCAGCCTGACTGATGATCCCCAGAGAATTTACAGGTTGCCATTGCTGCCAGCAAGTTCAGCCTAGCGCAGCCTCTGAGCATACATACCACTGGTGTCTTCACACCAGTGTATAATACAGTTATTTCTTGGTGTTTTATTATTTCCTTCTTTTCAGCTTCTCTTTTGCTTGGGCTTCCTGCAATCTTTATAGAAAGGTATTTTAAAAAGTTGAGTGAACTGATTCCTTATTAATTGTGCTTGCTCTGTATAATGATGGGTATTTCTATCAAAATCCATCCTTTTAATCCGACTCTTTGCCACACATACACTGAGGGAAATAAAATGCCTTTAAGACGTCATATATTTGTAAAGAACATTAGTAATGCAGTGAGGTGGATCATCTTCATACATTCATTTGAAGATTAGGGTCTAAATTTAGATTTATTCCCCAGTGAGCAGGGTTTTGTGGCCTCAATTTCAATAGCTATTTCAATCCAAAACTACTGCAGGAGTTAGTGCAATGAGAAGGCTTTGATCTGAACCCTGGGACTGAATGATACATGAGAAGCTAGACCTCCAGCCCTCAGTAGAAATGCATGTGTCCTGGTTCCAGCAGGGATGGGATTAATTCTCCCTGGGCTTTCGCAAGGACACAGGTATTCCATCCCATGGGAGCCATGCCCAGGCTGTAGCCAGGAGCTGCCGGGAGAGGGGGCAGGGAGTTGCCCTTGGGAGTGGGCTGGGGCGTCCTGGGGCCCATCGCTGAGTGGTGGTTCCATAATGGTGTTTGTACATTCCTCGGTCCATGTTACTGGTGTTGTCTTCTCGATCCTTTTGCTATTCTGTTAAACTGCCTTTGTCTCAACCCACGAGTTTTGCCTTTTTCTTCCGATTCCTCCCTGTGGGGGGGAGTTTGAGAGAGCGGCAGGTGGCTCTTAGTTGCTGTCTGAGGCCAAACCACGACAGCATGGCAGAAGTTCCTTGCGTGCCTGACTTGCATCTCTGTCCAGCCCTTCTGTGAGCTCTCGATTTCACCAAATTCCCCTTGATTTATGGCACGTTACTCACAAGGCCAAGCTGTCCCCAGATAATGTCATACCGTTTGTGTCCCTCCTAAGTTTGTGGCGCTGAAAACATAGGCTTGGTGTCGCAGTCTCAACTCACTTTCACTGTAACATTCCCTGCTGTCATGGTCTGTTCAGCGAAAGCCATAAATTCAGGGAGGGATTGGGGCTAGAAATGTTACCCTGATTTACCATCAGCCCATCAGTATAGTGACAACATGTCCCAGAACTAATGTGATTGTCACCCTAGAAGAGCTACTGTGCTATCTTTAATACTCAAAATTACAAAGCATTTAAAAGCATACGGGGCAGACTTGCAAAGTAACTCTTGTGTAGTTTATAAGCAGGTCTTATGAACCATGGAAAGCATAAGGGGTCAATTCTTGAAGGCATTCTGTCCCTCTGTATTAAAGTGTAATAATCTTTGCCCCTTGTATATGTGTGTAGGCTCCACCAGGGAAAGCGGTAATGAGTTTGCACACCAAGGAGATGTTAAATCCCGATTCCCCTTCAGTAATGTATTAATGTCAACAGAAGCCTTTGATGAATGCAGCTTCTTCTTAATTAGATGCTTAAGCAGGAGACTATTAATCCATTTATCTCAAATTGTAATTGTACCGTGACTTGCTTGCTGTTTTATGCCTAAGTTTATGACCATAGTTATCTTCCTAGAACCCTTAAAGAGTCATACTCATAAATGAAAGTATTTCTGGAAACTTGAACTGTTGTATTCTTATTTGTATTACTTTCCTCAATATGTGTGTGTGTAAATATTCTGAAAGCCTCACTCCGTCCGCTGGGGGTATCCTGCAACATAACAACTCAGCACTTGCAGCTGTATGCTGTAGCCATGGTAGTGACATCTGACCTTTAAAAAAATGGATTTGGGCACCAGTAAGGGGCACCGGGTGATCATCATGGGGAAGTCTGGTCTGTGTGTACCAGAATTACTGAGTGGGCATAATTTGGGGGCCTGCCAGCTTCCAAATGCATGTTAAAACCATAAGCTTAGGTTGTGATTCTAATGTATAATCACTAATGATCCTGTAGATCTAAAAATCAGTCCGAGGAGATTCAGGGCAAGCCAATCCATTTGATAAAAGACCATGTAGTTACCTGGATGACACACATTTGCCTGGATATAGCTAAGGACTCTTTTTTCCCTTTGAACATGCTGAATTGGCCTAGTTCACACTTCATGGTGTGTACTGCAATGGCTCCATCTGCTGAAACAGCTCATAAATCACTGGAAACTTCAGAAAGTTGCAGCAAATGGGACTCTTTCTTCTATCATCTGCGCTTTTAATGCCCTCTGTGTTTCTATGTCTAGGACGGGCTACTTAAGAATAGACCAATAAGTTTCTTTGCAGTTCCTTTGTGTGTATGTGTGTCCACGCAAGAGAGAGATGACATTGACAGGCATGTAGCTGACATTCAGTCAGGTGGAATAACAAATGATAGGGAATAAAGTCACTTTCTCAGAGTGTCCCTGGTTTTATATGGGCTGTTGTGTAGGGTTTGCTGTGTGCAAGCAAAGATTTAATGTCACCATCTAAATTGTACAGTGATACCTGGGAAGAGAGAAAGGTATTAGAGCGAGAGGTTTTTTCTGCTATGTTCTGTGGTTTTAACTATCTATACTGGCTGCTATGAAAAAATACACGACAGTTACTTCCTATTCTAAATACAGTGGCAGATGATAGCTCTTCTGGCACCTATGTGCTCATGTGCTGCCAAATGATTGCTTTTTAGTGGTGTTACTGATGTCCTAGCTGACAGCATGTCCCAGCTGTCCTTTCCAGTGCAGGGTGTGTTTCTCATCAAGGTCCCAGTATCTCGCTGCTGAATGAATTCAGACTGGGGTGACGCTGACTGCTCCCATCCTTTCAGCTCTAGGAGGACCCTTCGCAATAGATATTCTGTACATGTTGACATGCAACTGGGATGAGTTTAGTTACAAGTATGTATAAAATAAAATTATACCTGCACAGCTGAGTGTCGTTGCATCTCATTTTAGACAAGAGTATAATTTGTAGATGTCTATTTTAAATGCATCTGACAGGCTGTGTAAACAGTGATATCTGCTCTCTGATTAGCAAACACAGAGTAGTTTCTTGCACTGTCTGCACTTGTGAAGCTACAGTAACCTTGTGTGTTAGCTCATGCTTCACTTTATTTTTTTTTCTCTCCTTTCTTTTAGTCAGAGGGCTGCTGACCTTGTTTGTGTATTTCATCATTACCGTGAAACTGTTCTACTGCCGGGTGAATTGATGGCACAGGGAGGGCAGCACCAAGTCTGTCAGAGGAAATGCCAGGACACAAAGTCAGCAGATCCCAGAACCCATCTGTCAATGTGACTGGCAGCAGACATTAACAATTATGATTTATTCATGCATAGTCTGAGCTCAGAACTGGGATTTCTGCATGCTACAGTTTTCTGAGCCCCCCCCCAAGTTCTGCCAAGGATGTAGTTAGTGACCCGGAGAAAGTCAGTTCTCCCTTTTTCAGTTTCCCTATTGGTAGAGAGCGCTTTCTTGGCCATGTAGACATCTCTTGCCTCACCAAGACTGGAAGGATTTATTAACTTGTACATCCCAAGGCATAAATTGCAATGCAGGGCCAGATCCTGCATCAGTGCATCAAAGGGAGGTTTTAGGATTGACTTTGAAGGGAGGAAGACTGTGGTCCAACTGCCTACAAATGGACAAACCCCACAATGATGGGGCAAGTTAATGCATAAATTCCTTCCATCTCTCCCTAAGACCTCTCTGTTTGCTTTTCTTATTAACTTAATAGTATTCCTGCCCAGTCTTCAGGCTCAGTTTTTTCCTGAGCAATATTTGTTCCCACCATTCTTTCTGGCAGAGCTCTTCTGCTTGAAAAAGGCACTTTGATTCATTCTGTGCTCTTGACTTGGAACTAACAGGACTCGTCTGATCTGGTGAGTCAGAGTAAGTTCCTCTGCATCTCTGCCTTGTGGACTGAGTGAAGCAGAGGCTGCATGGAAGACAGACCTGGGATCATATAGGTAAAGACTGGGTAAAGTTCCTGTACAATGTTCCTGATTCAAGCTGGATAACTAATTCAGTGTAAAAACATGCGCTTTTTGACATTAAGGTATAGCCTTAATAGGGAGTAATGACTAAAATTATTTCAGTTCCTCCCTGCCTTTCACAAATTTGAAAGCGGTGTTAAGCTGATGCTGAGCTTTTTTGGAATACCACACTGCATTCTTCTTTTTAGTCAGTCTTATTTATTGTGCTTTTTGACGTCTCTCTTCTCTTCTTAGAACATATGAATCTTTTTTAATGTAGTACATGATCTTGCAAGAAAATAGTGCTTTCTGGTTATACTACTACTATTTGTGAGGCCCATAATCTCAAAGGGGAGATTTTTTCATGACAGAATCTCCTTTTAAATTAGCCCAAGAATGACAGCATTGGATCCAGCCTTCCTCTGTTGTCTCCGTGTGGCACTGAAGAAGTCATTTATGCCAGAAGCCAAAGAGGCACCTAAGTGCCCAACTCACAGCTGAAACCTTGGAGACTACAAGCGATGCTGAGGAGGAGCATACAGTCAAATGCTAAAACACAAACACAACGAACAATTTGTGGAACAGTGTGGCTGTTCCTCTGTGCCCCTTTTGTAAGAAGGGGACAGCAGCGTTGACAGAGGGAAGGGATCCCTGACACAGATTGCCCAGGGATCAAAGTGAAAGCAGAAGGGGGTAAAATATTTATGCTGATGCCATCACCTTGACTTCATGAGAAGCTGACTGGTGCAGTATCAGCCATTCCTGGTTACATAGCATTGATTGTGGCCTCAGATTCACCTGGTCTCTGTGATCCCTTTTATGCTTTTTGTTCACAGCAGAATATTCCAGCCATCACTCCAGGAAGAATAAAAGAGGACAGTCAAAGCAGATCACGTACCCAGTGAACCTGAAAGTAAAAGGTAAATAACTGTTCATCCTGTTACAGCGGTTACCTCTTCTCTGTCAGCAGAGTTGCATTTTTATAACAAGTGCTGCATGGAGCTGCTGAGATAGGCTAGCAATAGTTTCTGCGTCCACCAAAGGAACAACTATTTCTTTCGTAACCTCTTAGATGTGACATTATTCTTTCAAAATCAAACCTTTGTTGGAAATTACTGTTTTTAGAAGTGACCTAAGATTGCCATCTTCAAGCTTGGTGTTGGATATTTGACAGCACTTCAGATATAAGAAGTAGTGCTGTTTCCTCCGCTGTGGTCTGTTTTATGTGTATGTGTCTTTCACTAGGCAATGGAGGCATTGAAAAAAATTTTCAAATGGAAAGCATTTTTATAAAATCGCAAGTGTTGGTGGCTAATGGGTATTTCGGGGCCCATGAAGTTCCTGGAAACATTTTCAAACATTTTGTATCATCTTTTTTGGTGGATAATAAAATATCTGTGAAAAATCCCTGCACTTGGACTCCTTGGGCATTGTGGAGCTTCTTGTGTTCTGAAAGTCAGGGTATTAGGTTTCTAAACTATAGTCTAACATTAGATAACTGTTTATTAAAAATCCCCAAGCTCTTCATCATGGCTTTCACGTGTGATGCAGTCTCAGTCATGCAAGTCAACAAGCAAGCCAGTCTGTTTTGAGAGGACTGGTAATGGTGCCTGCACCCGGGACAGCTGTGCCAGTGCCCTTTGATCTACCGGTGCAGAGACAAGACCCTGCTGAGAGGATGTGTTTGCCTTAGAAGCTCTCTTTGATGGGTTCCCAGTTCCCCTCTCATGTATGGGACTTGAACTCTGGGTCTGCTAAATTCCATGGAGCAAACACCATGTCAGCTTTTTAGCATGAGACTTTGGGGCACTGTACGCTTACACATCGCAAAACGTTTTGAACTAAACATGACAAGACACAGTCAGGCAGCCCGATTTACAAATGCAGTGAATTTTTATCTGCCAGGCAGTGAAATTTGGGCTTATGAGGCTCTTTCAGCTTTGTCCTTAGATCAAGTTTATAAATTTGATGACTGCATGGACACATAGGGTATGCCAATAAAAAACCCAAATTCTTCACTGCCCCTCCCTTTATATAAAAGAACAGTCTCATTGACTTCAACAAGCCAGCAGTCACCCTCTGTCAATACAGTGTAGATACTATTTTCTCTATTCGTGTCATTCAGTGTCATCCCATCAGTGTTGCGGTCCTGCCCCTGTCATCAGCTGCATCTCTGCATTCTGTCTACCACCACATTGTTGGTTCTGAAGGGAAGATGAGAGTCCCTGTTCCTCTTTATATATGAGGTTAATTTATGGTGGGCATTCAGTGATGTGCTGGTCACCGTTCTGTGCTGTCACAAGAGGATGTGCATGCCCCATGGCCTGGGAATGGTCTTCATAAAGTCCGAGGCTCTGCATAAGATTCATGTATCTACACAGGTTCCAACAACATGATGAGTCCCATCTATTTCCCAGCACAGCTAGTGAAGCGATAACAAGGTATGCGCTGATACAGCTCCCAGAATTCCACAGAAGCAGCTGGGGTCTGAGTGTTAGAGCAGGTGGCTTTTGCAGTTGACTGTACACAAGAAAATAATGTGGTATTTCCCTTCTTTCCTCCCAGACTTGTACTGCTTTCTGCTAGCCCCCATTCTTTGCTGTCACTTGAATTTCCCAAGAAATTCACACTGCAGACACAGCTCTATCATTAAGAGGCTCCTGGCAGTGATAAGAAAATGACACTGCACTTAAGCCTGTCAGCTTCTGAGGCTCTCCTTGGATAGTAGCACTTCTTATACCGAGCCATGCGATTCACACCGAGGTTTACATAGCTCCCTTGGGTACTGATGTTGCAGCTGTGTGTCAAACATTGCCGTATCGCACAGGCGCATTTTGTTTGGCAAAAAGCGGGAAGCTGCTTCTCATATTACAAAACCATTTTCTTAACTGTGCAGGGCCCTTGAGGAGTAAACAAATGTCCTACAGACTGTATGTGCCCTCTGCTAAAATTGCAGCACTCATCAGAGCTCCCTGCAGGGTTTTTTCCTTGTGTTTAAGTCCAACGGTGATGCAATTATGCTGTGAAATAATGAAAATTTCAGACATCACACAGTGGTATTTTGATAATTGTAGGGATTTGACAGTCCTTTCTAATCCCTCTCCCCTTTTTGAGAATATTTGAATGGAAGTTACTATTTGATCATCATGGATTAACCTTTAAAGGGACTCTTGAAGGATCTGCCAATTTCATAGAGGTGATGTGAACTCTGTGGGACTCTCTCAGCTCCTGGCAATGAACAAGATTAAGGTAAGTCCCCTGGTCTAGCAGCTCATCACGGATGCGTTGACCCAGCCAGGCGAGGCTGAGCGTGGTCCATTGTTGTGTGCAGGCAATGTGCATGTTGAACGCTCTGAAAGGCGGGCAGTGAGAGTTCGTGCACTGAGACGCTGACGTCTTGCGTTAGAGTCGGTAATGTGCTGGGATGCGGGCCAGCCTCCGAGACCTTCACGGGATGGCTGCAGCACAAGCAATTTCAGTGTCGGTTAATTATACTTGAAGACACGCTGGTGGCTGTGACATCTAAACCCAAAATAGACGGAGATGTGGAGTGGTGCCTCAGGACATGGTGACTTTAGTGTGAGGGAATCAATGAAGGGCTTTGAAATCTCTTCTTGTTTTCTTTGCAGATATTTCTCTTTCACCTCATACTGGTGCTATTTCAACGGGTATCAGGGTTTTGTTTCATGTTAAAACCCAGGGATTCAGTTGTCACATCTAACAAGGACTGCTGGGATGCAGTTCTTAGCATCTAACATTACAGGAAAGTTATGGCTGACCTGCACCACTTTATTCTCCTAACCGCCTCTGCCACCACCTTAATGCTTATGTACTGTAGCAATGGCTCACTTGATCATGTCAGCTACCCCACAGATGACAATTCTAGCGCCTAGTCAGTGTAAAGAAAGGACAGGGAAGACAGTGGGATCAGGGGTGCTGCCTGTCCCATTTTATGGCCTGACAGATGACCCTTTGCATCTCTGGGTCTGTTTTCTCTTCTCTGTGAAAGGCTGTCACTTTTGAAGGTACTTTGGGATCCACAGAAGAGAAGTTTTGTACCTGTGCTAATACAAATAACTGTTTCCCCTACTTCCCATGGCAGTCTCCCAGCAGCTGTAACCCAGCTTGCCCAGGATCCCCTGCAGAATTTCCCTAGAACCCTTTCTGCCAGCAGCATGGGCCGCTGAGAACAGTAAAGAAATATTTGTTCAAAGATTTTGGGGATGTATAAAAGTATATTTTTTATGCCAGTGTAAGTTTGATATAGTTCTCATAAAGCCCTTGCTGTAATAAAGCACTTAAAATCACTGTCCCTGCAGGCTGTTCACTTCACTTGGCAACCTTTTTCACACAAGAGGATGTGCTGTGAATGCTATTCTCTGTTAATGCATCCCAATGAAATTTTTTTGTGCCTTTCTGTCCTGGGTAGAGAAGGCTGGAGGCCTTTGTCCTGCTGCCATTGGCCTGTCCTGCTTATACAAGGGGATTTCAATGGCAAAGGCTTTCCAGTCATCCTCGGTGGGAAGGGAAAGAGCCACCCGTGGGTTCTCAGCTGGCTGTTTGCCAGCGCCAGCACCTCGTCGGGCTGTACGGGCTCATGTGCAGCAGAGGCTGCAGCTGTGTTTCCTCATCATAGCGGACACAATATAATGAGTCACTTCATAGGGGCAAAACTGTGCATACCTTAATTGCTCTCTATTTTTTCTTTCAGTGAATTTTACCAAATACACGTGAATCAATGAAGCTTATAAATGTAAGCAAATAATGCCAGTTTATTTTCTTTAAGCATATTCTACTTCCTATCATTGTTAGAGGTAACATTCTAGTCTGTTTTATTTATTTCTGCAGGAAATGGAGTCTGCCTTGCTTACAGAACACATCTTGAAATTAGCAGTAAGGTCAATCCACATGCTTTTTGTTGAACACCTAGTCGGATGTATGTTTCTTAGAGAGTACAACATGTAATATAAAACAAAGGAGATCAGGGATTGAAGTATGTTAGTTTTGTTCCCTTCTACATGCTGTCAAATACCATTCATTGCCCTTCATGCTAGCATTACTGAAATGCCTTCATACAAAATACCAGTATCAAACCCAGTGCATTTCATGGAGTCTCTGCTTAGTGTCTCTTGTGAGAATCATTACTCTGGGTAGGGATTTTCATCAGTTTTGACAGGGGGGCAGTGAATCAAAAGAGCTTGAAGAGGTATCAGTACTTTGCACTAGAAATGCTTTTTTGGAGAAGAGTAGTTTGCAGTATTTCTTAAAATCTGCCCTGGAATCATAGAATCATCGAATCCTAGGGTTGGCAGGTCCCTCTGGAGATCATCCTGTCCCACCCCCGGCCAGAGCAGGGTCACCCAGAGCAGGGGGCACAGGAACGCCTCCAGGCGGGTTTGGGATGTCTCCAGAGACGGAGACTCCACCAC
>VXBO01008303.1:100061-113889 GCA_013400135.1 Rhinoptilus africanus | reverse complement strand
TCCCCTCATCCAGGTCATTGATGAATATATTGAAGAGCACTGGGCCCAGTACTGACCCCTGGGGAACATCAGGAACTTTATTCCCTAGCTAGAAATTGTTTCTTTTCCAGCTCTTCCCTGGCTTCTTTTCAGGCTATTGTCTCCTGGAAGTGTGGCTCTTCTGTGTCCACTCTTCTGTGGCTTGGGGATCAAATTGCGATACCAGATGCAGCAGTGTTGTATGCACTGTGATGTTCCAAAGGCAGGAGAGTGTAAACTGCCCTGCATAAGCTGGGCTGGCCTGACTGGAGCACATGCCCCACACTCACAGCCAACTTCATGCAGTGACTTGTGGTGACACGGCCAGGAAGAGAACACAGGGAGTATGAGCCGAGAAGAAGAAACAGCATTTCTTAGAGTGGGAGAGAAAATTCCAGCACTATTTAGCAGCCATGTCCCTTCTCCAAACACGTGCAGGAAGAACCATCCCATCCCTGAGGGAACCATGTGTGTTATTTTCTTCTTCTCTATTTTCATTCTGCCCTCTTCAGTCATGGCATTTTCCCAGTGCAAAGCCTCTCAGCATTTCCCCAGCTGCTGGCACCATTCTTCATGAGTCTGCAGCCATTCCATGGTAATTTATGAACAAAGCTGCTGCTCAGGAGGAGTAAGGGATCTTCTGCTGCTGCACCTCTAAACCTTGTTGACCTGTGTGGCAGTTGATTGCCCTCACAATCATTTGTATTATTTTAAGTGGACTTGGGCCCAGACTCAACAACCAATTTAATCTCTGAACTTCCTGCTGAAATTAATGGGCTGCAATGTTCATATTGACTTTAGTGGGACTTAGCTCTTGTGATTCATTCATCGCTCTCTCCTGGATCTGAACCTTTTCTGTTCTATACATCGTGTGTAGGGAATGAGCTCTGCCATCTCTGCTTGTTGCACGGAGCTCTTTGCACACCCTTCAGACTGTTAAATTCCATGGTATTTGTGAGAGTGCTAAGAGCTAGGATTCTGCTTTGAAGGCATGTGGGAAGGCATTCAGGCTGCATGCTCTGTGAGGCTGCCAGACGTTGACTTCACACGGGGTGTCTTCCCTGGGAAGCCTCCATCGCCTGCTACCCCCATCGCAATGGGAGGACTAATTTATAGGTGGCTTAGATAGAGCCCTTACACAATTGTCCTGACTCCCAAGGTAATTCCAGCTTTTACACACAGATGTGAAGATAGAAACCACTGTCACTGAAGGTTTGTAGTTTGCCTTGGAGGGCTGTAGGTCTTCAATCAACAAGTCTTGTTAATCTTGGGGAAGCAGCTGCCACCGTTGGCTTACCTACCCCGCCACCTTGTTTTCACCCCACTACCTTGCGCACCACTGTCAAGACAGGAGAAATGACTTGCAGTTGTGTGCCCTAATGTGTGGATGGGACTCACACAAGCTAACGTTCTCCTTATACGGATGTTTTCACAGCTAGCTTGCACCTGATTTCCTTTGCTGCTGCCTGCCTTTCAAGCTGTGCCAACAAAATCCAGACCTTTCGTAGTATGAAAGCTGAGCCAGGTGCTGTATCCAACAACAGGTTTCCTGGGAATGCGTAGTCAATGCTCTCTCTGAGAGAGAGCGCAGTCGATGATGTCAGGCAAAAGAAGTGAGAGCACCTTGTTTGGCATCAGTATTTTCTCTGACAGCACGTTTACTTTAACAGTGCAAAGTGCATCTGACCTCACACCCAAGTGTGTTCTGTCCTTTTCCTTGCCCCAGCGCAATGCTCCAGCAGGCTCCAGAGCAGGCTGTGGCAGGAAGGATGCCCAACGCTCTCTTCTCTGAGGGCTGAGGAGCAGCTTTTGCCATTTGTTGTTTTCTTAAACTGTTAGTCTTACACCGAGGGTCTGGCAGGTGTTTTCTTTCTGCAATTTACCTAGCTTTTTCCCCAACTCTAGCTCGCTAAATTCCTTTCTTTCCTCTGCCTGAGACATGCAGCAGAGGACCCTGCCCAGCCCCAAAAGGTCAACGCCATTCCCAGTGTTGCAGTTTGATTTTATTGGCATTGTCCCCTTACCTGAAGGACTTTCCTGCTCCCATGTTTCTGCTGAAATACTAGCTGGTGTTTATCACTCTTCTAATCATGGCAGGTTTACAGTATCTCTCCTTGTTTGCTTCCTTGCAGTTCTGCATCATTTAACCTTTTAATTACATCCTTCACTGTTTTTGTCTGTGCCAGGATACCATGATGGCTGGTAAAGTCATTTTCCAGATTGCTGGCTTGTCATGGCATCAGTGTTGTGCCTTAGAACATGTACCTCGTGTTAAAAGTGCCCTTTCTGTATCTCTGCTTTTTTTTTTTTTGCCAGTGCCAAGATCATTCCCTGTTCAGCACAGAAGCAGAAAATTGCAAACCCGTTCAGTGTATTCTGAGGAGACAGCGGGGATATCAACACAGCGAGGTGCGGAGGACAACGTGCCTGCCCCAGCCAAGCCTGACGCCTGCCAGGCACGCACCCGTTCCAGTTACTCCTGGGTTACACCGCGCTGAGCTCAAGCTAACGTCACCTCTTGGCTCAGGCTGGCTGTAACTTCCAAGTTTGCCCTGCTTTGGGTAGGACGCTGAGCCCAACATCCTCCAAATTATTCCATGATTCACTGCCGCGCTCACACGGCTGCGTGGCTCCCAGACAGACGGTGGCTTGTGTAACCTCACAGGTCATTATCTGCGAATGGGCGGCCTCTCAAAAGAAGGTTCAAAAAACCACCCAGGCAATTCCTGTCTGATCCGGAGATGTGTCAAGGGAATTACCTGGAAACTTGAGTTTAAAGCCCAAGGGCCCAATACCTCCATTGGCTTTTCCTGTGAAACCATTTATAAAATGGGTTTTATACTATTGTATTCCTCTGCTTGTATCACCAATACTGGCATACAAGTAGTATCTTTAGTCTTGTGTAACAGTGCTCATGCTATTGGTGTATTTCATGATAATGAAAGTGTTACAACTTCTATATGCAGGCAAGGATTGGCTTGATAATACGTATTGAAGGTAATGCTATGTTTAATATACGAGCATTTCTGTACTACAGGCCCTGGGCAGATGCATTTGCCATTATCCAGTTCACTTAATGAGGCCTTTTCTACTTGAAATAATGAATTTCATACCCATTTCCCATCACCACAGGGCATCCCCTGTTGTTCATGCCTGGAAAAGGGGCTGAGGCACACGAGCAGAGGGCAAAGCCGTCTGTCTTACCCTGCTTCCCTCAAGGGCTCTACCTTCCTCTCGGGCGCTCCATTCCAAAATTATCTCATTACACACCATAGACCCATATAGCTTCGCAATTCACTCTTAGTACCTTGCCCTCTACTGGTCTGTGAACTTATTTATATCTGAAGCATTTTTATTTGTCATATTTTATATTCATGTCATCTTGCAAAGCTTCTCATGGTGCTTGGCCTGCAAATGGATACGTTAAACCAAGCCGAGGTAAATCTCTCTATAAGAACAGTTGCTCTGGAAAGGACACACATTTATATTAGATTATATTCAAACTGTGCTGAAGGAGTGACGTTGAAACAAGAGGGAAAGTTTATTTTTATTGCTTGTTTCTCCTGTAAGTGGCAAATCATTTCATCTGGATCATATTTTTTTAATTGGCACTTTTGCTTCTGCCTCGATTGCCTTGCAGCTTTTCTGCGATTTGGAGACCGGCAATTTCCTCAAGGTAGGTGGTAGGGTGTCTTTCACCTCTTGCAAAAAGAGTGTGCTGCTGCTTCGTTTGGGATAAAACTGCTAGGTGATGCGGTTTAGGTTCATTAAGAACTGTAAATCAGTTTTCAAACAAGAACACTGATTAGCCGGCCCAGTATAGTTTGACAGATCGCCGGCATGACTGAATGCTGTCCTCGAATTTAACAAGTCAGATTTGGTGGGTAATGTTTGGCAAAAGCAGGATGAGGCTTTCAGGAAAAGAAGTCCTGCACCTTGTGTATCTCACATTTAGTATCGTCATTTCCCTTGTTGTGGAGAAGATACTAAACATTACTGACAGGGTGACAATGACTTCATACGTGCTGTGCTATAAATGGCTTCAGCTAATATACCTTGTTCACATTAGGAGTAGCATTAACTTTTGCTATCACTACTATTTCTTCAGAAATAAACGCTTGATTTATGCAAGTAAGGTATGGACAAGATCCAAAAATCCTTCCCTTTGTATCTGAGTGTATAATCCTGCACCTAATACTGTTTTACCCTCTGTTTCTTTTTTCCATTAGCACCCCCATACAAGGAGGTAGATCTGTGGAAAAATGTGCCAGAAGGCTGTAAATGAAGTTTATATTTTTAGTTTTTGCTGGATTTTCTATAATGTGAGCTCCTTTTCCAGTGTAATTGGCTAAGAAAAGCTAGACGTCTTGGTATGACTAACAGATGGTAGGGAGTCAGCTGCTAAACAAAAATGCGTGTGTGTCCAACTACTGATTCCTCGACTAGAGCTGAAGTCATTCAGGAGCCTACTGTGCTTCACATTGGGAAAAACCACTTCTGATATGAAGTTTAAAAAAAACCAAACCCCAAGATAACACTTTCTCTATTTTGGTTACCCTTGCTGTCTGTTTGATTTTGAAATGTTTATTTAATTTTCGTATTTGTGTCTTCTTTAGGGGTGGCTGAATTCATTATACTTTAGCCAATAAAACACCATTAATATATGGTTATACTGTTTGCACCTATATGTACAACATGTATTATGTATTTATACATTCTTTAGATACATATTTACCATCTATATCACTAATTATTCTATTGAAAAAAATATGTTAAAAAGTTAAATGTTGATGGCACAGATGTTTTAATGAGGGTTTCCACAGAGAACAGGAATATATATTGACCTAAAAGGGAAACAGGATCTGCAATGCATTAAAGGAAAGGGGTTTGACCTGAGATTAGATAGATAGATAGATAGATAGATAGATAGATATGGATATTTATGTGAGACATGATGTTAATAAAGTTGATTTTGTTCTCTCAAGTAGTGTCACATTAGTCAAGAATACTGCCCTTTGCTTTCAAATATGGTTAAAAAATTGTAAAATGCATTCAGACTCTTTAATATTTAATGTTGATATTGTAGTATTACTTTATATGAAAAATAAAACCCAAGTACACTTGCAGCGGGTGGTCCGTCAGGGCAGGGGGGGGGTCAGACCTGCCCCCTCCCTGACCGTGGCGCAGTGGTACGGGGCTGACGCGGGACGAGGGAAATGCTGTGCCGCGGCAGCGCCCGTCAATGGGACGCTGCAGAGGATGTCCCAGGCTGTGTCACTGCTGTTCCGTCATTTTCCAGGGTACAGTGAGGAGCTTTGTGTCCTTGCCATATCCTCTGAGCCAAACAGGTATCAAGTGTTGGTGTGTCTGCGCTCTGGGATGTTTGCTAATAAAGCGCTCTCCAGCTGGTTACCAATGACCGATTTTTAAAAATAACTGAAACACCGGGTGATACAGAATCCATTAACTTCAGGATTTATTATTATCCCTAGAACAACAAGCATTTTAACAAGCTAAATTACAGCTTTGACAGCAATGTATTTTAGGAAATAATGACTTGGGCCCTACAAGTCATGAAGCTGGCTTAGAAGTCATAGATAGTTTTTTTTCAGCAGGTCTTAGATTATTTTTTAAATATTCTTCTGATGTCTAATTCTTAACAATTTTTAAGTTTTCAAAAAGTTCGAAATTTTTTTTCCCCCCTCACTGAAGCATGGCACCAGAGCTGGTGCTTTAAAGAAGCCAGTAAATATTGCAAGATGAAAACATGCCACAGTCTTCTAACTCCTGGCTGTTCATTGTTAAGACAGTATAAATTAAATGCAAATTTCTGATACAGTCACAGCATCTAAAAGAACTGCAAGGTTACAGTCCCCAGAGTATAATCAGGAGGTGTTTTGTTTGGATTCTTCACCCTCTTTCACCGCTGAAAGTGTTGTCAGGATGATTAAACTTGTATTCTGGTAGAGGCAATGACAAGGCATCGTCTGCTGGTACCTCCCGTCTAGCAGATGTTTGTCACCTTGACTGACGAACCATTCTGGTCGTCTCAGGCTGCCACAACTTAGAGCCGGGACTGGTGCCATTTAAATTACAGACTCTGAAACCTCCAGCCCAACGTCGTTTGCTCTGCGGCAGCAGCACCGAACGTGCACCGCGGGTCAGGCACGCCTCCGGCCAGGTGCGGAGGCTGCCAAGAGGCATTTCCTTTTGTCCTTCTTGGAAATACCTACAGCTACCAGCTAATTTCCCTAACACTTTCCAGCACCTGATTTTGCTGAAATCTAAAGCTGACAGTTTTTAGGGGTTTTCTCTTGGTACGCGGGACTTCAGTCATGTTTTCATAACTAAGCCTGATACACCCTCGTGGCCGAGAAGGGCCAAAAATCATTTATGAGCTTTAGCTTAGGTGTAGCTGTTATCTGATGTTTGAAGTCATGGTCTCTAAATCAATATGGAAAAAATAAGCGATATGGCTATAGGAACACTGACATTCGAATCAGCATGGTTCACAACAAACAGCAAGTGTTGCCGGCATTTCTGGCTTCGAGGGTGGCTTGGAATCCAGCATGCTCACAGGAAGATTTTCAGCTGTGCTGTGATGACCCGCCCCCACGCAATTTGATTTTTAATGCACCTTTATCTCACCCATGGGGAAGGATGTCCATCCAGTAGGATGGGTGCGTGTTTTCTCTGGAGCTGTGTAATGAAGCCTGGTTTTACTACTCCTCTCCTTGCAGGAACGCAGACTTCAGTTGTGGTCCAGGTGGAACACCCTGACCCACAGACGGCCAGACAGGTACGGCACTGGCTCCTGCACGCTCCAGCTGACAGCCTCTGTGTTTGAGAGATGAAATACTACTGCTGGCAAAGCAATAGCACTAATCATCATCATCTTTTTTGTAGGATTAACTTGCTGTGGGTATGTCTGTCTGGCTGCTGTGTGACTCTGAAAGTTTGGCTGGCTTGAAATTTAACCTGGAGGCATTGTAATTAAGCCTTGACATTTGAAGTAATTAATGAGCAAGCTTTACATTTTAGCATAGTCTCAAAGGAACAGCAGGTTGCTGACAGAAATTAAATAACTTCGTTAATTTAAAAGCGTCAAACTTTCTGTAAGCATGTAGCTTGCACAGCTGGGAACAAGCTCTTCAGAAATAGCACCGTAGCCCTGGTAATCTAAATCTTGGCCCTTCTCTAAGGAGGGATTGAAGTGGGGAGTCTCACTGCAGGAAACTGAGGGCAGGAGATAGTATTCCCCATCAGGGAATACATCTTATATCACCATCTCGGCCTCTTCCCTCAAAGTCTTGGGAAGGTCCCGGAAGCCCAGGCTTTGAGCATCTCCAGGAGCTTTCTAGGAATGAGGCAGATTCCAAACCACTGCTTAGTATTTCGGCTGGAAACTGGATCTTATTTACATCTATGAGTAGCCAGAATATGTTTCTTTCCATCAGTGCCTCTGGGAGTCTGTTCATTGTCACGTGCAGATTCAGAAAGGTAAAGGATGATCATGTGGTTTAGCCCAAAAGCCTGCATGAGAGAGACACGGTCACCAGCCACCCAGTGACAGCCGCGAGTGGGTACACAAGTCAGGATTGCTGCCATTTTACTGCTTAAGCAGTGCTGAAAAGTGTAAATACTGAGCCTTTAAGTGACGAGGTCAGGACTGGCAGCATCTGTGACGCTCTGACGGTGACTCACCCCCTACAAAGTCGCAAGCATTTTCTGGAGGACCCTTGTGTCAATCATGTGGTGATAAGAGCTTTTGCTGAGCTTAAAAAAGTATTTCATAAAAATCAGGCTCCTGAGGCCAGTAAGTTGGAAGCCAAATAAATGGCCTCAGATATTTTCATGGCATCCAATAAGTACTCAGCACTCATGAAAACCAGAAGCAAGTTGCTTGTTTTCAGGGCCCTTGGTATGGATGCAAAGGAGGGGTTAAAAAAGATCCTGTATCAAAGCACCCAGGTCTGGGCAGCATGTGAAGGTTTATATGTCATTTCAGGTGGCAGTTCAGAGCAGCCTCCTCCTGAGCTCCGTCACTCAGTGCCAGGGTCTGAGGAACAAACCGTGTTTCCACAAGTCACCTAAGCTGTTGTGCAAGAAGCTCCCCCCACTCATTTGTGCGTGCGTTTGGAGCAGCTCCTTCGCCTTTAGAGGGCTGATTGATATTAACTGCATTATCTTGCTCTGTGCAATTGATCCTGATGTTAATGACTAGCAGTGGGCTTGGAAGAATTCATCAAGCTTCTTCCCATTTTTCTGTGCTCTGTAAACAGACACGTCTACAAGCCCTTACTGCATCCCCGTGGGGAGAAGGGGCAGGCCGGGCTGGCTGTATTCCTTCTCCCGGCGGGTTTCTGTGGTCACAGGAGAAGCCGTCCCGGTCATGGCCGTGACCTCTCATTCGTGTACACTCACAGCTCTGTGTGAAGCAGCTAAGACGTTGAGATTTGCCTACAGAGCCCAACCTAAGTTGGGTGCCATGTGCCAAGACTGGCATCTAGACCAAAGGAATAAGGTTTGGGGTTGCGAGTTAGCTAACAAATAGTTTTAAATACTGATGTGAGTTCGAGTGAGAGGAGTCACATTGCAAAATAACACTCAAGCTTCACAAACCGATTAGATTAGCACCCCAGCGTGCTCGTATCAGCAGTGCTGAGTGGCCAGGTCCCCACTGCATTAGTAGCTTGAGTGCTTTCAGTTCTTGATCTTCTGCCCATGCTGACAATCTGCTAGCTTGAGTTCAAAGTAAGCTTTGGATTAAGCTAGAAATGTCAATGGTTAGAGGAGAGGCCTATAGCTGACCTTTGAAGAAAATTTTTATTTTCCCAGGACCTAGGAAACAGTGGCTGGGAAACAGCATGGGGTCAGTTAAAAGGTAAGTGTGCCTGGATGAAGGTGTCACCGCAGCAGTTCAGCAAATGTGAACAGGCTGTGCCACACTCCGCCTCCCATTGCAAAGGATCCGGTATCCAATGGGCAGAGTTGTTCCTAAAAGTACCTGTGCACTGCATCTTGGCCCTGGCCAGCTTTCTGTCACAGGCTACTGAGCGTGAGCCCATTCTGCAGTGCAAACCGTTGCATTAGTTGTCAGATGCTCTATCAGTCATCCATGTCTTTGGACACCCTGCAGCTTTGCAGGTGGTAGAACAGCCCAGTTCCCCCAGGGATTAGGGATATATCACACAAGAAAATTTAGGGAGCTCTCACATCCTCACATGAGGCAGGGATATAGGCAGGGATGAAGGCAGAAACTGGAAGAGCCATCGGTCTGCGTGGCACCTCCTCCTCCTAGGACAGAAGAATTTGCAGCACAAATTACACCATGACTTCAACCAAGAGCGGTGCATTGTGACTTCCAACTATTGCTCTGGTGAAGCCCTGGGAAGCCAGTGGTGCCTCAGTCCAAGGCAGAGCGTTAAGGAGTGTTAAGGAGACTTCTCTTTGTATACTCCTGATCCTTGTTGTTTAGACCAAGGTGATGGGACTATTAGAAAAAGAGATTAACATAGCTGGAAAAATCATAGTTGGGACAGACGTCCTGGCTGGCCAGCTCAGTTTTGCTCCACTCGGTGGGAACAGTGCCATAGGCTGGTGGCCTGGCAGAAGCTGTGAATCTCAAGGCTTGGTTTCCCCTTTTAAATTCCTTTTAACTTATGTTTCACTCTGATATGAAGAAATGAAGTTGCACTAGCATTGGGTCCTTCATGCTCACTCAACTATGCCTCACCTGCTGTTGTACAGAGACAATAAAAGACATGATGACACAGGACAGAGCACATCAGACTCCTGATCTTGTCTTTTCCAGTATCTAATTGCATCTCACTGAAGATGTTCCGGTTTGGGATGTTTACTGCTATGCTATCTCAGATATGGATAGATGGACATTAAAATGAGGAATCTGCCAGCAAACATAGATCTATCAGGGCACTGATCACAGAGCTCTTGCTGCTGTTATTTCAATGATATTTAATGATAAAGCACAAAGGTTGTAGTTTTAGGATGATAGTTAAAACTCTTAATACTGATTTTCTGGCATGCATAAAACAGGCAAGACTGTGAAAGATCGGTTTCAGGATGGAGTGCTCCGTGGCAGTATCATTGTTGCTGCATCGCAAAGAGCATCCTTCGTTCCTGTCACAAAAACCAGCCAAGCATCCAGCATCCTGTGTTTGCGAGTCCATCAGGATGGCACCTCCTCATTCTCTGGAGGCTTTGCCTAACATCTAGAGCCACTGGAGAGGTGAGGAAACATAATCAGATCTTTGAGCCATTTGTTCATTAACGTCCACTCTTAGTGAGCGAGACCGGAGCCGGAAGGGTTTTGTAACCAGCCCAGTGTGGGTGGACTGGGTCACCCAAACCGCAATGAGCCTGCCACTAATTTGAAAGCTTTTGAGCATTGTCTGGGGACAGATTTCCTCAGTGTAACGATCTGTCAAACAGTGATGATTTCTGAGTGCAAAACCTGTGGCCATCTGTAATCCTTCCCAACTAATCTCTTCCAGCCTTTAAAAATAATTGCAAACTCTTTCCATTCCCACAATGCCTGTAAATTTGGCAGCTCTTGGCTGCGTGGGAAAGGAAGGACCATTTCTTTCTCCTTTCTGTGCTACCCTGGTAAAATTTTAGCATTAATGGTGTTTTAATTTTTTTACTATGAAGCACAAAAACACAGAGCCCTTCGGCAAGGGCGCCCTTTAGGAATAAATTGAGTCATCATCCTTTATAATAGAAAAGCTAATTCAGTATGGATCTGTCCTCCAGTTAAGGGCATGCACATCCCTTAGAGAATGGTATTACCGACTGACCAACTTCTGCTAGTAACTGCTTTTTGCTTTTCCTGACAGATCTCACTGTCCTGCCTGTCAAAATGGCTTTTCGTGACTGCTACAGCAACACACTCCTGTAGGATCAGCCCGGCCCTGGGCCCTCTAATGGCGCTGCTGTTCTCCCAGGACTCAGCTTGGAGGCTGTTTGTCCTCTGCCCTGCCCAGAACCTATTTGCCCACTACTTTCTGCCTGCCTTTCTACACAAAACGTAGCTGGCAATAGAACCCCAGATTTAAAGTACCCTTATCCTTAGTATGGAAGAATCTACCAAGGCTGTAAACTTACCATCTGGCTCCAGAGAGAAGAATAAAGAACTGCAGGTCGGTGTCTGTCCATAGTGAAGATGAGGGAGCTGAACAGAGTTGTGAGAGCTGCAAGGACCTGTGTCTTGGTCACTTCTCATGTGTAAGTGGCTGAAGGTTGGCTGATGCCTGATCTGGCGTAAAGCCTCCCAGTGAAACGTTACCCCACTGACCTGTGTAAGCAAATCTGAGATAGCGAGGTGGGTTTATCCCAGATCAGATCTTTGCACCATTCTTATAATGTTGAACAAAGGCCTCCTCAGACACTTCCTCTTCTGCCATGGCTTTCTTAATACCTTCCCTCTCTTTTTATTTGCTGTCCTCTTGGGAGGGAGGGATTTCTTGTGGGACAGGACTGGAAGGGGTTTTAAAGGTCTGCTGATTCCAGTGTCCTTCAAAAGGTGTTGAACCAATTCACAAAATGTCGCTTGGGTCACTTGGTGCCCTCTCCATCACCAGGCTGCTCCTCTGGCCAAAATGCTGCCCTAAGCTGCTACAGCCCATGCACCAGGGCACCCTGGGTCAGGCCAGGGAACAGTGCCCTGCCTCAGCTGGTACAGGCAACAGCCTCGATGGTCTCCATGTGTGCTTTGATAAAAAGCAAGGTTCCCATGCATTCGAGCCATGGAGCTGGCTACGTAACCTGTGCAGCACATCTCCTGTCTAACAGCTCTACTTGCCTGGAGCCATTCACTACTGCCCGCAAACAGTCCCAGGCCACCTTCTCTGAGGATGGCAAACACCATCGTCTCTGGGTGTTAAATAGGTTTGCTTATGTTCTCACTATCTGCTGAAATGAATTCAACCAAGAGGAACATGCTGGTGGCCCCGTTCTGCCATGTGTGCTGGTACCTGACCCATCCAGATCGCACATGTCTTTGGCATGGGGGCCTCCATTGCAGCTGCTGCTTCCAGCACAGAACTAAAACCATCCATCACAGCATCGGAAGTCTCACAGAATTACTCAAATGTGGTTCAAATCTTGCCTTGGAGACAAATCTTCGAGACCTGAAGGCACTAGTGGCAAAAAGTTGTTTTCTGACAGAGTTCCTCAGCAAAGACGAGGTGCATCGCTCCTGCTGGGCAGCCAGCCAGAAGGGCTGTCACCCCAAGGACATTAGTGCTAAGGCCGGCAGCGAGGGGAGCGGTGTGATCTGGAAACACAAAAGAAGAAGCACAAAATGCCAAGATTTAAGAGACATGTTGTTGCACAACAGGGAACCGGGCTTGGGGAAGGAAGCAGCGCTCGGCTCTCAAACATCTCACTGTGCTTTGGTAATGCAAGCTTTGATGGAAGCCTGTGCACTGGCGGTGTTGCAAGTACCACACAGCATTTGTTTTTTCTAGGTGGTAAACTGAATGGACGTGTCTCAAAGGCTGTAAAGGTCGTGTTTTACAGACTAGTCTGGCTGGGTTGCTGTTTCACTGCAGTCAGTAGATTTTTATCAGCTGCTTTTACTTGTTAAATTTTCCTTGGTAGTGGGAACAATTCAGCAAATAATATAAATGATGGAGCACCAGGAGACATGCAGCCAAGGAGATCACTTGTTTGGCTGGATCCCCTCCTGCACAAGAGACGCTTTGTGCGACCTCACAAAAGTGCCGTGTTCAGCTTGCAGTGGGCAGAGCTGGAGACAGGCTTGGGGCTTTCTCTCCATGCAGAGTCAGGCTGGCTTCGTTAACCATGAGGCTTAAAACTCATTAGTTCCGAGGCTGTGGCCAGGCTGCTGGGAGGCTGTGGTTTCTTGCAAGAGGTGACCGTCTCCCAGCAGCAGTGGCAAGGAGGCAGCTGGTCATTTGGGAAAACAGAGGCTCGTCTGGCCTCGGCGGGGCTCCTGTGCTGCCCATGGGAGGTGCCATGGGGGTCACGCTTCTCTGGCAGTGCTGACCTCCTCTGGGACCTGCAAAGTGGGAAGGGGCCGGTGTCACCATGCTGGCTGGCTAACAGCCCTTGGGTCAAGGACATAGGTTGGTCATGGTTCCACCAGCATCTGCTCTCATGCAGGTTGTCTTTGACCCCTGTGGATCCAGATAACATGAAATAAGTCAAGTTGGGCTCACAGTGAGGCAGGTACCAGGCACTTCTGGCTCAGCCAGCGTCACTGTCAGCTGCCAGCATCACCTTTGGAAAAATTGTTTGCAGTAACAACAGCATCACGTTGGAACAGCCCAGCTGGTGATCTCGCACCAGCCTCAGAGCACCCATGGGGAGGGCAGGGTGAAACCCACCTCCCAGAGATGTTTTCCTGGCGCTTGCAGGGTTAAGTGGCCCCTTCTCAACTACAAAAGGGCCTTGGGATCATCAGCTGCCTCCCAGCTGATTCCCATGGCGTTTCAAACACAATATCACAAGAGGCAAGGGATGTCAGGCTCAACAGGAAGGGCTTCTTCAAGTACATTGGAGGCAAAAGGAAGACCAGAGAAGCTGTGGGCCCACTGTTGACTGAGACAGGAGCCATGGTGACGGAGGATGCGGAGAAGGCGGAGTTATTGAATGCCTTCTTTGCTTCGGTCTTCACTGCCCAGCCCAGCCCTCAAGAGTCCCAGGCCTTGGAGAAAGTAACGGGGAAAGAGGAAGACTTCCCCTGGGTGGAGGAGGATCAAGAGAGGGATCAGTTAGGTCAATTAAAGATTCACAAATCCCTGGGCCCTGATGGGATACACCCGAG
>VXBO01008303.1:87598-99467 GCA_013400135.1 Rhinoptilus africanus | reverse complement strand
TGGAGAGGGGACAGCAAAGGGACACCAAGATGCTGAGGGGATGGAACAGCTCTCTGATGGAGAAAGGCTGAGGGATTTGGGTCTCTTCAGTCTGGAAAAAAGATGACTGAGGGGGGACCTTATCAACGCTTATAAACACTGACAGGGGGGGTGTCAGGAGGATGGGGCCAGGCTCTTCTCAGGGGTGCCCAGGGACAGGACAAGGGGGAACAGGCACAAACTTGACCATGGGAAGTTCCACCTAAACCTGAGGAGGAACTTCTTTCCCTTGAGGGTGGCAGAGCCCTGGCCCAGGCTGCCCAGGGAGGTGGGGGAGTCTCCGTCTCTGGAGACATCCCAAACCCGCCTGGAGGCGTTCCTGTGCCCCCTGCTCTGGGTGACCCTGCTCTGGCCGGGGGTGGGACTGGGGGATCTCCAGAGGGCCCTTCCCATCCTATGATTCTGTGAAGAGCCAGGGATAATACACACGAAAGGCCCTTCTCAGTGGGACAGGTAAGCACTAACACAGTTATCGTAGGAACACAGAGAAAGTTCTGAATTTCCTATATGCAGGACTGGCTATAAGGAGAAGAGAACCATGAAAAGAAACACCCAAAGTTTCCCTAGGATGCCCCTGTCCTAAAGATGCCATGGCATGCCTGTGCTAATTCTGCATATAATAAACATGTATTCAAATGCTGGGAAGAAATCAGCTCAGTTGACTCTGCCCTAGCCTGTACACAGATTTAAACAAGTGCTCAAACCTGGATTTCCCTCCAGCCTTCTCCCTCCACTGTTTCCCTTCTCCTTGGCTGTCCTTATCCCCAGCACTGCAGAGGGCACCCAAGGGGACGGTCTGGGCATGTGCATCTGCAGCCACTGCACACCTCACGGGGAGAGGAGCGATCCAGGGATAACCTGCTGGGAGCGTGTCAGCCCTCCAGGCTCCACAGTGCCATGCCTTTCTGCCCCTTGCCAGCCCCTTCCACTTGTAGCTATTAATTGCACACAACAGGGTGCTGTAATTTCTCTTTCTCGACAGTTTTCCCATCCTTGATGGAAAGAAGGAGGTTTAACATCCTTCATACCATCCCACCTTCTCTGTCCTGCTTTCCAAAGGCACGCTTGGCCTTTCATGAGCCAGGAAGGGCCTTCTTGTCCACACCGGGACCTCCTCACGGGAAAGGCCAGCTGCCGGCAGCTGTGACCTGGTGGTGCCCCTGTAACAGCTCCCACTACCCTCCAGGTTCCCTAACCCCCACTCCCATGCACTTTGGGGTCCTTCAGTTTTTTATAAATCCCCTTACACAGGAACAGAGCTCCTCCTGCCTCCTGTGCCCTTGCTTCTGCCTGCAAGTGGGACCAGGATGGGCAGAGACCCCAGTGGGCATACAGAAAGGAAGCTCCTGGGCAGGAGAAGCTGTCCCAGGGAGAAATGATCCAGCAGCGCCCAGGGCAGGAGGAGCTGTGCCTCAGAGGTCCTTGCTGTGCAGGCACTGGGAGAGCCTCCAGCAGCCCCTCCACCCGGCAGGAATGCCAGCAGGGCGCTGCCAGCCGGGCTGAGCTCACGGAGCAGCTTGTACCGCATCCTGCTGCCTGGGCACCCAACAGCAGCTATGTCCTGAGCCGGGGGGGGCAGCACAGGGCCAGCGGGGCATCGGCAGGGGCCTGATGGAGCAGGCAGAGCCCAGCAGGATGAGACCCGTGGAGAGGGGGTGGTAGCCGGGAAGCTCGGAATGGGGCCATTGCATCTCCGTGTGTCCCTGCCCGCTGGCAGGGTGCTTGGGATGTGCAGCGAGGAACTGGCCCAGTGTGTCTCTGTGCCATCCCAGCGCTGGGGGAGAGAGGTGGCAGGATCTGACCCCGCGGGTGAGCGAGCCTGGGCGGTGCTGTCATCAGTCCCAGGCAAGGTTAAAACTCCGGGCAGCTGCAGCAAGGGACAAGGGGGCATTGGAGGGAAGGGGGGGCAGTGGGAGTGCACAGGGCCAGGTACACCCAGTGAGTTGAACCCCGTTTCCCTGCAGCCTGTGGCATGCAGGCCAGCCTGTCTCCCTGGAGATCAGTGCAGGAGCTTGTGGCCACAGACCAGTTCCCCTGGGCGGTAGCGCAACCTCCTGGCCTTCGACTCCATCCTGAACGGGCACTGGATCCTCAGCGCTGCATCCAGCCTGCAAAGCAGGTCTGTGCCCTTCGAAGGACCCTGCATCAACCCAGACAAGGCTTGGGAATCAACAGGGAATAACACCACCTCCCGGTGCTCAGGAGGGCCTCCTCGCTGCCCAGCAGCTGGGTGAGCATCCTTCAAGGAGAGCAGGGGCAGGCAGCACTTGCCCCAGGCTTTTCAGTCCCCTCCACCCACCGCCGGCAGGCAGCGGGTGCTGGCCTTGCTTGGGCTGAGCACTGTAAAGAGGGGATCAGAGGACCCGCCCCAGAATTTAGTCAGCTCTTGTCATCTCCCACGAGGACTCTGACAAGGCGATGCTCTACAACATGGCTGTGCTCAGGACAGCTCAGGACACCTGCTTCCCCCACGGAAGCATCTCTGCCTCGGGCCTCGTGAACTGCTGGGTCCCGGGCTGGATCCATCCCACCACAGGTAACCCCTGGCTCCTGTGGCAAAGAGCTCTCTGCCAGCACAGAGAGCCGCCCTCCTTCTCCCTCCTGGCAACAGCTCCAATGGGAGGAAGGGGAATGGTGCTTGTCCTGGGAGGAAGAAGCACACACTGGTCACTCACCCCTGTTTTTGGAGGCCAAGGGCTGCCCAGAGCCACAGGCTCGTGGTGGTCCCTCAGCCAGGCAGGGGAGAAGAACTGCAGTGACTTCCTGAGGATGCTCTGTGATGGACATGAACCTCTGCCTGCTGATAAGGATTGGTGCAACCACATGCTGCAGCCACAGGGACACGGATAAGCGGCAGGCTGTTCAGTAAGGGACACAGAGCGTCAGCCCAGACTAGGCAGATATTTAGCCAAACCACCTCCTCCTTGTTATGCTTGTCTCCAACTCCAGGCTGGGAGAGCAGCCAAAACACTTGTTGGGGTACTCCTGCCCAGTCCTTACAGGAAAAGATCCCTTCCGCACAGCTTGCAAACATCGGGTGTGGGAGACCATCTGAATGTGTGACGCCTGTCTCTGCGTGACCTGTGGGGTGACCATCTCCCTGCAGGGTGCTGCTCCTGGTCCTCTCCTGCTGCTGGGGCCTGCACGGGTCTTTGATGTGGCCAGGGCCAAAGATGCTCAGGAGGCAAAACTGAGAGGGGTTCCCTGTGGTATGTGCCAAAGGATCAGGCGTGGGGCTGGGCTGATGAGGGCATGGGCAGCCGCAGGGAGCAATGCCGGTCACTTCCTTTGGGGGACACAGGGATATGATCAGCCCAAAGGCAGCCAGCCCCCTGAATCAGTGGCACTTTGCTGCCAGTGATGATAAAGGACTGAACTGCTGTGATCTGCCCTCCTCTCAGCCTGGTGAAGTCCACAGCCACCGAGAGCGATGGCAGGAGGGACACTGCTGAGACAAAACCCTGCCTTTTTTGTCTCTCAAAAGGGTGATGCTGGCAACCCTGTCATGTGCCAGATTAGAGGGACTGAGAAATGGGTCCTGAAAAGCATTCTCAGTGAGGGCAGCATGAGATGCTACAGACTGTTTCTGTACAGCCCACTGTCCTCCTGCAGCAACCGGATCTTGGCCACCGCCGAGAAGACAGGACCTCCTGCCATCTCCATGCCAGTCAGGGCGCGAGCTGATCTGCAAGCTCCACCCAAACAGCGGGAAAAGGCTTCCACACCAGCGGTGGGGGTATTTTAGATTACAACCCCAAGAAGGGACAGACAGACCTGAACTCCTCTGAGGCTGGGCTATCTGAGATGATTTATAACTCCCACAGTGGGAACACCCTTCCCATCTCCAAAAGACACTTACACTTGCTGCCAGTGCTTGGGAAAGGGGTAGCTGCTCCCTTCTTGCTGTTTTGTTTCTTTAGGTAAATGAAGTATCCTTTTGTGATCAGAAAGCCTGCTTATTCATGTAGGCCATGTTGAAATGATTTGCCCTATATGCTCACACCACTCCGCTCTCTTCTACTGTCGGCGCATACTCAGAGGTGTTGAACTCTCACATCTCCCAGGGAATCCCCTCTGGTTCTTCCTGCATTAAGTTATCACTAGGGCTTGCCCAGGGAGAAAGGATGGTTCCTATGAACATGTCAGATTTGATCACCAAAAAATAACTGCTTGTGGTGACGGAGGGAGGGGGCCGCACCCAGAGCAGAGCTGGCTGACCTAACGGGGTCTGTGAAGGCAGCAAAGCCTGTTAGAAGCCACCACATGCTGGGACAGATCAGAGAGATGGCCTCACAGCAGAGACATGAGTTCCTTTATCATTTCATGCAGAAGTAGTTTCATCTCACTGCAGCTTGCAGGGTGCTACATTTACCCACTTGACAGCAAACATCCCCACAGGGTTGGCTCCTTCTGCAGCCTCCATTGCCTGCCTTGCAGCATCAGACAAGCCTACTGCTGGTTACCAGACATCTTGACCTGGTTCCATGCTCTGCGGTAGCTTTTCAAGGACATCTGCAAAAGGAGAACACAGAAGGTCTTAATACATTCAGACAGCAGCGATACGTTGTGGAGAAAGCAGCAAGGCTGGAACCTAGCCTGGCCTGAGCTACTGTACTGCTTTCTCCTTCATCCCCTGCTGCTCCCACCTGAGATTGGTGCTCGCTGTGGCATGCTGAGGAGAGCTCCTGCAGGTCTACACCAGCTTTGGTTTCTCCCTTGAATGCCACAGGAAGCCTGGAGACCGCACACAATAGCACTGTATAGAAACCTACAGCCCCTCGGCATGGCAGCAGGGGTGTTGGACATGCCCTGCCACAGAGGGGCCAGCAAAGAAAACAGGTCTATAGCCTCACTCTTATTCCAGGGACAGCTACAGGTTCTTTCTTTAGCCCCTCAAGCCCTTGCTGCTCTCCAGCTCCCAGAGGCTGGCAGGACTCTGGGCACTGCTGCATAGGCAGTATGCAAACCAGAGCCCGGGTCTCCCAGACAAGGGGAGCGGCTGGGTGAGAAGGGACCTGCTTGCACAAAGACAGGCCAGCAGGCAGGCTGCCCACCAGCTCTGGGGCAGTCACATCCGGACCACTCTTTCTGACCTCACAGCACTGGCGCTGATGGATCAAGCCCAAATCCACACACTTCTGACCCCCGAGAAAGGCTGGACAACATAAGCCCAGTCTGCTGCGGAGTGGGGTGCTGGGGGGCTAAGCGCTGGGCAGCTGCAAGCCCAGAGCTCTCCCTGTCCCAGCCGCAGCCAAGCCCATCTCCGCTCCAGGATGAGCAGGTGTCAAGGTACAGGACCACTCTATCTGTCCCATCCATCTCACAGCTGCTCTGCCCACACGGCTGGGCACATGGGGCAGGGGTACAGACATGACCTGCTACCTCCAGGCTTTGACTATGCTCCTCTCTTATCTCTCCATCTCCTCCCAAGCTGTAGGAGCTGGGGCAGGGGTACAGACATGACCTGCTACCTCCAGGCTTTGACTATGCTCCTCTCTTATCTCTCCATCTCCTCCCAAGCTGTAGGAGCTGGGGCAGGAGGAGAATCAAAGATATTCTTGCAACTTTGCCATGCACTCATGGGTCTTGGCTCCCTTTTCCTTATCAGGGAAGGGTCAAGATAAAATTGAGTAAGAAATGTCTGAGATCATCAAAGACAACTAAAAACACTGGGGAGCCATCAGGTGTGCTGGAAAAGGCCGGCGCAGATTACATATGAAGAGCTGGAAACGTATCGGGCTGCCATACGTCCCCCTCTCCTTATACACACAAGAGGTTTCAGTATAGCAACTGGTGCTTCCTGTCATATTACAAGCTGTGTCCTTGCCTTGGCTTCCCCTCTGAGCCCAGCCATCATAATTCAGCCTCCATCCTCAGGGTAGGGAGCAATCACTGCTCCGTAAACAGGAAGAGCCTCCATCTCTGCCAGGCACCAGTGAAACCACCATGCGAGAATGCAGGTATGGCTTCCCAGGGGGTCAGGAGTGAGAAATCTGGTCCCCAGGGTGGCTGCAGGTGGGCAGGCACAGATGCAGCTCCACCGGGACCCAGCACCAGGCTGGCACACATCCGGACTCCTGCACACCCAGCCCCGTCTCACTCACCTCGGCAACTGCCACCTTCCTCTCCCAAGCCTTGAGGCTGTTTCTGAGGTCAGTAACAGCCATCTTCTTCTGCACGTAACTCATCACAGGGGGGACAGTGTAGTCTGAGAGCTGCTTCCGCAGCTGCCGGTTCACACTCTCGGCTTCAGCTCGTTGCTGCCAGAGGAATAGCGACAGAGGACAAGGAGATCCCAGGGAAACTGCCAGCTAGCAGACAGTCCTCCGGGGAAGCAGGCAGGCAGGATAAATTAAACCCCCAGCACTGTGGGGGAAGCAGCGGCATGCATCCACTAGTGCCTCCATCCCTGCCAGGCACCACTGCTAGGGAGCCCCTTGGACCTGCTTCCCAAAGCTGTGGTGTCCCTGCCAGGCTGTGTGTCCCCAGACTGCATGACAGCAGTGCCGCTTCTCCCTGGGGAGGACACTGCTGATGAAAAGCTCAAGGAAAGAGAATTTCAAGAAGGTAGTGGCAGGTCCCTGTGGAGCCAGGGTCAAAATCCACAATGTGACCTGTTCTGCAAACCTGCCCATGCTCACTGGCACCGGCAGGAGCCCTGGAACTTGCTCAGATCCAGAAAGGCACACAGGTATCCAGACCAGTGCTGGGCCTTGAATGGGCATCAGTATCCAACATACCACAAAAAGTACCCCAAAAAGCCCTCCCAAGTGAAGTCTCAGGGCTTCCCAAATCACTCCCTTACCTCCTCCACCAGAGCAGCTTCTTTTTCAATTTTCCCCAGCAGCTCCTTCCTCTGGGAGATGTCTTTCATCAGAGATGTGGACATTTTCATGGCGTCCTGCAGCTTCCTCTGGAATATAACAGCAGGACAGCATCAGCAGGCACAGTGGCAGCTCCCAGCCACCTGCGAAGCCACCCCTCTACTCCTCCGGCTTGGTCTCAGCTGGTGGTGCAGGGAGCCCTGCTCCCACAGGAGCTCTGCGGCACTGCTCGCCCCCTGCAGAAGGCAACGTCATGCCCTGGTCATGAAGCTACTGCTTCGTGATGTCCTGTGTGACACACTGGGGCGCAGCCCACGGCACAGCAGCCTGGGTTGAGGACTTACCCAGACAGAACGGCTCATCAGAGAGAAGCAAATACACCCAGCTGAGAAGCACTTTTCACGGAGAAGAGCAGAGACTCAGAGTGACAGCTGCACCTCATGACATCTTTTCAAGTGTCACAGGTCACGTAAAAAATGTATTTTCCTGTGCAAGTCAGGACCAAAGCTCTTTCCTGCTAGGATTTTCCCCTGGGTGTAAAATAACCATGCTGCAGAGCATGAACCCCATTGTCAGGCTGCAGACAAACATGAATGAGGGCACTGCCGCCTTTGGTGTGTCAGGCAAAGCTCTCAACCCAACTGCAAAGTCAGCAGGAAGGCAGAGAGGTGTTCGGCACCCTCTGACTGAGAAAGGGAAAGATCCAAGAGCTGTTAATCACGTGTGACCTTCAGAAACAGAAGAAAGGCAAAACGGAGGTCCTGGGAGGTTCACTCACTTTATAGAAGTTGAGGACTTGGACAGTCTTCCCTGAGGTCAGTTTTAGCTGCAGCAGCTCCTGGTTCTTCTCTTCAATCTTCGCCTGGTACTGGGCATTTCTAACCTGCAGCTGCAGCAAATGGTCCTCACAGAGCGTCTCTCCCATCTGCTCCTTCTGCAAACCCCAAGGAAGAAGAGCTGTAGGGTGCTGGCCAAAGCTGCATCCCAAGAAAGAGAGCTTTGCTCTGTGGAGAAAGCAGACCTGGAGAACACGGTCTTCAAACCTGTCTGCAAACCTGGGGCTTGGGGAGAAATGCGAGACACAGCATGACACTGAGCAGGTGCTCTGTGTCCTAGCTTAGAGGGTCCAAGCAGTGCAGACAGGTCCCCTCTGGCGAGGCTTCTGCCATGCCAGCAGCAGCCAGTCCCCAGGGAACTGCTCTGGTCTACCATACATTTTTTCCGGAGCACCAAGGGCACAAAGAGATCTACCAGCTTCCACTCTGTGAGACTTCTGGTCTCATGCCACACACGCAGACATGTGCCAGGTCTGAATCTGGGCAGAAGATAAAGGCAGCAAGGCCAGGAGCAAAGGAGGAAGGGGAGGAGAAGGGCCATGCATGTCTACATGGAACAAGCCCTGCGTCTTCACTGGGCTGCACTCCTTTCATTCTTCAAGGGCCCATCTAGTTCCTGCTTCTCCTCAAGGGCTGCACGCACCTGCCTGAGCTGCTGCTGCAGCTTCTTCTTGTAACCCTTGAGCAAATAATTTTTCAAGCACAACTTCTCTCTCAGCAGGTCCTAAGGAAAGACAGCAGATTTAAGTGGAATACCAGAGCCTGGGAGGAGAAAGAGCACCCAGACCCCCCCTCCTTATGGCATGGTTCCCATTCACCTCATCCGCATTGTAGCCTTCACTGCTGGCTTAGAAAGGAGCCCAGCAAGAAACGCTGCTCAGTGTCACCCTGCCGCAAGCGCGGGGGCATGGCCATGCGCTTTCCAGGCTCGGCTAAGAGCCTGCATCATCTGTGCTCGCAGCTGTGCTGCAGCTCAGCAGCCTGAAGAGCACCTGGGCTGCTCAGCGACTGACAAGCATGACAAGGGCTGTCCAAAGAGGCTTGATAAGACAGTCTGAAAACCTGCTGTAGGCCACACAGGAGTATGGGAACTAGGATTTTCCTAACCAACATATTTGTTAAATGACACACCAGCCTCAAAATGTGCCATGATGGACTGACCCTCTGGCGGATCTTCTCCTCCATGTATCTCAGCAGCTTCTCAGAAGCTATGATACTCCCTTTCTTGCTGGAGATAGTGCTGATGATGTCCTTCTCAAAGTCACGGATGGCTTTCTTAACATCAGCCCACCAAATATCTGTTTCTTCTATGACTGCCTGTAGAAATAAAGACATGTAACAGTCAAGAGGTGCTAACTTCCCTTGTTCAAACAGCTTCAGGAACAGAGAACACCAGAAAGTAGCAGGCACGCTCTCTGCTAACATTACTAGCATTTCTTCTTGAGAGCACTGAGCTTCACCCTGTGCAGCTTGGGCACAAGATGCAGGCTCATGCAGTACTGCTACTTCACTGACTCAAAAAGAACAAGAAAAAAAATCTTTAACGTGCCTGAACTTCAACATTTGTCACTCCATCCTGTCCTACAAACATTGCCAGTCTGACAAAGCCAGCACAAGACAAATTACCACCCTTTGTTTACTGCACATGCCTTGTGGCATATGTACCATCTCTCCTGACCACTGCAGGCAGCATCAGGGGTCTGAACCAAATGCAAAGGTCTCTCCTTCCCCAAAGAACTCCTGAGCATCTTGGCTAGGAGGAGGTCTTGGCAGCCAGCACAGGGCAGGCAGAGATGTGATACAGCCACAAGGAGCCCGCAGCAGGAACACAGTCTTGGAGACTTGGAGCATGCTCTAAAGAAATCACAGAGACAGCAGAAAGGCAGACCCTGGAAAGGACTGCATGGAGCCCAGCCAAATTGGGAAGCTTCTGGGAGCTTCTAGAATGAAAAATATGTCTGGCACAAAGGGCACACCTTCAAGAAGCTGACAAAAAGGAGATTTTTCTTTCAAGTGTTGATTTCTTCCTCTTACACAGCAGATCTGCTTCTCTACCTAACAATATTCCCCTCATCTGTATTATTATTAGTTCCTGCTATAATAAGATCCATCTTTAGAGACTGGGCACCTCTGATCTCTGCTGCTGTACTTGCCTTCAAGAAAGGGGTGAGGTGAGAGGACAGTTCTGGCTCCCACTCTCAACTCAGGACCACCCATAGCAATGCTCTGCTATGAACAGCCCTCACCGAGCAAGTCTGAGCCACGGCACTTCAAAAGAGGTGTGAAAAGTAACAAGACTGTTTGACACCTTGGTGACCACAAGAGTCCTGGACAGCCATACCTCCAGGTTCTGCAAGGTCTGCTCCGAGTCCTCCTTCAGCCTCTGAATCTCATCCTTCATCTCAGCCAGCTCCCGGTCAGCCAGCTCACATTTCTGCTCCACTGTCAGGCCTACAAAATAGTCCGTGGCGCCGCTCAACATGGATGTGTACCTGTCACGTGTCTGCAACAACCAAGGAACAACGCAGGTGCCATAAGAAAGCCAGCATTGGCCAACTGTTGCTGCATTTTCCTGTATTCAAAAACAAAATAAGCTCAACAGTCACATCAGTGGGATTTGAGGACAGGGAGGCCAATCCAGAGGAGAGGTAACTCAGGGCCACACCTGGGCTGACCCCGTCTGTCCTCTCATCCGACCTCAAAGCCCTCCTATGTAAGCACTATGTAAGTTCAATTCAATAGGCAAATCCAGGGCTAGAGGTTAAAGCCAATGTGCCAGCTTCACGTGGGCAGGTAAAACACCTCTTTGTAGCGATGGTGCTTATTGTTGTGTAGGACAGATGGAATCTCCGAGCACTGCCTGGGTCAGACGCCCCACGGAGCTGAACTTACTGCACCACTGGCTGGCTGGAGTGTGCTCTCGAAGAACTGACGCCACTCTGAGCCATTCCCAGTGCTGTGGGGACACAGCGAGGCAGGCACTGCTTTTCAGAGGGCAAGTGCCTACCTGGCCCAAGGCAAAGTCTACGGGCTCAGCCTCGGACTAACCAGAAAGCAGCTTCCAGAAAGCTCAGGCAGGTGCTAAAACCCAGTGCGTGATGCTGGCTGAAAGGAGCTCCACTGCAAAGACTGGAGCTTCTGTTCACTGCGCCTCTGGTGAAAAGGTGATGTTTGGGCCAGGAGGTAAAAATCTGCTCCAAAAGCCTGTTCACGGCTCCAGTGGGAAGGAAGAGAGCAACACGCGTCCAGTGGAGGTACCTGAGTGTGGATGCACAGCAGTCTGAGCGCGCGTAGACTTCCCCGGGAGGGAGGGGAAGAGCAGAGCGTCTCGTCACAGACCTGGCACAGCCTCGGCCAAGCCTCCTGCTTTCTTGTCACCAGCCTCCCTATTTGTTTAACTTCTACTTCAAACTATGCTGAGTGGGGGTTAACTCATTCCAGATCTCCCTGCCATTTGCTGTTCAGGAGGACACACGCAGGGAAGGGACAGCATCGGGTGGTGGAGGAGAAACCAGAAGGCAGCCTGGCCTTTGCAGAGTGCAGGAAAGGCCTAAACTCTTACACCCACAAGTCCAGAAGCACCTTTTTGCACACAGGTGTCTGGGTTAAGGGCCTGTCACTGCGAAGACCAAGCGCAGATGGCTGTTAGGGGACTTTCTTCACCCCATGTCAAACTGGGGAGCTTCCCTGCTGACCTCCTGTCGGACGAGCGCGGAGATCAGGAGGTCAGAGGGGCTACAGAGGCAGGAAGCGCAGTGGCAGCCAGACCCGAAAACCCAGTCCCCGCAGTCGCACAGCCGCTGCCCTGGCGCTGGAGTCAGTACCTGCATCAGCTCCAGCGGGACATCGCGCGCCTTGGTCAGCAGCTGGAGCAAGGGGCCGGATGGCTCCATCTTACAGTACCATTTCTCAAACATTTCCACCTCAGTTTGGAGCAGGGCGTTGGCGTAGCTGCGAGGAGAAGGGGGGTCGGGCTGAGCCAAGCGCCACATTCGGAGCGGCTGAGCCAAACCAGGCGACCGCAGGGAACGGCGGCCAGCCCGGGCGGGGCGGGAGGGCCCGAGGTCACCCCGGGCAGGGCGCAGGGGCTCGGCCAGCCCCGCTCCTTCCCAGCCCCGAGGCAGAGCCCAGGGCACGGCCACCCCAGGGGGGCTGGGCCGGGAGCGCCTG
>VXBO01008303.1:54180-82337 GCA_013400135.1 Rhinoptilus africanus | reverse complement strand
GGGGTGTTGCTGGGAGAGGGTCCCCTTCCTCCCCCCGCCCCACTCCCGGCCTGCTGCCCTGTCAGCCATCCTCCTCCTCCTCTCTCCCCTCGGTGCCCGCAGCAATCAGGACGACTACCAGCTGGTTCGCAAGCTTGGGCGGGGGAAGTACAGCGAGGTCTTTGAGGCCATCAACATCACCAACAACGAGAGGGTCGTCGTCAAGATCCTCAAGGTGAGTGTCCCGTTGATGGTGTAGGGGCTTGCGGTAGCTGGAACGCCATGGGGAGAGAATCTGGGTTAGGCAGGGCCAAAGGGCTGTTGGATCTCCTCCACCCCAAAACTCCTGTTGTCTCATTAAGAACATTGGGACGGTGGGTTTGGAAACGGATGTGGTGTCCCATGTGCTGTAGCAATGTTTTGATGTCTCCACCCCTCCTGCCGGTCATAGCTCTGGGCTGAGAGCTCCTCTGGAGGAGGAGAGTGACGAGTCCTGACATTTGAACAGCGTTGCATGTGTTGCCTGGATTTGGTAAATTGTATCAGGCAATGCCTGTCTAAAACAGCCCAGGGACAGCCATGTCAACAGGAACATGAAGCCAGGAGGGGGGAGTCTTTCTGTTAACCTCTAGACATTTGGCATGTGGCCTTTTCAGAGCCAGGCTGTGGGATGCTCAGCAGTCAAAAAAGCAGGCAAAAATTTTCTATTCAGTCTTTTAGAGGATCTGATATGGAAAAGCACTGCAGGCAGGCGAAAAACACTGTGGAAACTTGAGGAGACTGAAGGAGGCTGGCTAAAGTTTGGCAGCGTTGGTGACCTGTATTCTGATGTGTTGACCCTAGTCGGGTCAGGCTGTGGGGACTTTTGTGCAGCAGGAACAGGTTGTCGTTTAGGGTGGCTGAATGCACGGGTTAGCCACTGCAGGGCACAACTTGGTGTGTTTGGCATTGAAGAGAGCAGGCTCACAGCGAGCTATGGTAACTGTCCTAGCAGCAATCTGTGTTGGTGATCTGGGGGTAGACAGGGGTGTTAAAAAAACAGAAATGAAAAGTTTGAGTAGAGGTGCTTTTGGTTTTGGCTTGGCTGACACTTGCGGCTGTCACTTGTTGGACTAGCAACACGTGTCACTTGTTCCCCAAGAGCACGTGGGAGCCGACGCCTGACCACGGGTGTTCTAAGAATTTGGGTACACGTTGATCCGCAGCGTGCAAGGGGGTCTGAGCTTAACCTGTCCTTGCAGCCACTAAGACTAGCAGCTACCGGGGACATGCATCTCTACAAGGGCATTTGCTGGATCCACTCCTGTAGAGTGGCTAGCTGTCTCTGCTGATATCCCCCCTCACTCACTGTGCCTGCTTCCTTGGGATCTTCCTTGGCTTCCCAGAGAACATGTCACGGTTTGTGCCGCACCTCTCCTAGGCAGGGTGTGATCTCTGTTCTGCCTCTGGGAGGAGGCACACACCCCCTTGCTTTGGCTGTGGTCAAGGTGATGGCCAGGTGAGCCGTTCAGGAGAGCCCCTGGGGCTGAGCCTGATATCAGGGCAGAGTGGTGAGGCTCACATGTCCTCGCCAAACTGAGCACCTCTGGCATACTGTTTGGGCCTCCCCCTCCTTTGGATGCTTTTGTGTGATTTGGGGTTTTTTTAAGTAGGGGCAGACAGGAGTTTCTGCTATGAGAGAGTAGTCAAAGGTAGCCAGAGCAGAGCTGGGTTTTATGACAAGGTGGCTTGTGGCTAGGCTGGAGACACAGTGCACTTCTGCATGCTGCTCTGCAACTCCTGATGGTCTCTTCAGGACTGCTGTGGTTTGTTGAGACCCCAGATCTTGTCCCACATAGAAAGGCACCACAAGGCTGAGAAGAGACTGCAGGGAAAGTCATCAGAAGTCTTCCTCCTTGCCTCTTCCCAGCCTCAAGAGCCTCCCCTGGAGCAACGTTCCTCTCCCTGTGGCAGCTGAACTCTGTCATGTCTAGGGAGCCTGTCAGCACTGGACTGTGAGTCAGCTGGCAGGAGTCATCTGGGGGCGGCTGGGTGCTCCTTCTCCTTGGGGCCTGAATGTGTTGCCTTAATGCCCTGAGAGCAGGGGACTGGATTGTCCCAGATTTGAAACGGATGGTGTTGCCACCAGTTCCCCTGGCTCCCCCCACATGTATTAACATGCAGATGGCATTCCTGCAAGTGAGCAAGGAAAAGCAGAAAGTCCAGATAAATAAAGATGAACTTTCTTCTGCAGAAAGTGGGTCAGCGAAAAGTGAGTTTCAGAGCACCATGTTGTGTTATGTTATGAAAACCTGCGAAGTTTGGCAATAACATCACTCTGATCTGTGGAAAGTGCCTCTGGTTTCCTGTAGCTAGACTTAAACTTAATCACGAATGTAATTACATATATCTACAGTGGAGCCTTAGCAAAGAGGCTGAGTCTCTCTGCTCCTCCTAATTCAGGCTGGATCCTGCGAGGTGGGAAGTGCAACCAAAAATCTTCAGGTTTTTATATGGCTATAGGGGTGGGATGAAGGAGAAGACTGTTGCTGGGTGCTGGATGCGTCTGTTTAGCACAGTTGCTCCTTCCTCTTTAAGGGTTTTTTGAAAGGACAATTTACGTGATGTGTTAGAGTGATTTTTAGCAAGAGTCACTGTTTTAATATCTGCACCTCATGGGAGGTGACTGGTGTCTCTTCCCAGCCTTGCTCTTTGAAGCAGCTTATCCTTACTGAGCTCAAGTTAGCATGGAGCAAGTACTTCCCCTGCCTTTTTTTCTCCCCTTCTTTGGTGTTGTGCTACCTGAACATCTCGTACCCTCCTCCAGAGAGGTCAGGAAATTTTATCGCCCTTTCTCTGATGCAGAACTGAGCCACAGAGATTTCCTGTGTGACTTCAGGCAAGTCCCTTAGCCTCAACAAAGCTGAGACTAGAGCATAGGTCCTAGTCTGCTGCTGCATGAACAGATAACTGCTTTTCCTCTTCTGGCAGCCACTTGCCTGGTTTGTTTAAGTGCCCTATGAAGACTTCAGCAGTGGGCAAGGCCAGGGAGCTAATGGCTGTCAGCGCCCCAGTCCTTTTGGGCTTGCATAAAGCAAGGTGCCCCATTTCCCTGGCCAGTACCCAACATTGCCTTTCTGTTCTGCTACCCCGAGTGCAGGACAGGCATAATCCTGCAGGAAAATGGGATGTGCTCTTGCCACTAGTTGTGGTCATAACATCTGTCAGCAAAGGAGAAGAATTAAGGTCATGCAGATGACCATAAACATTACCATTTCCTGGGCCAACTGCCTTTCTTTGCAAATATGATGCTCTTAATGTCACTTTTCCCAGGAAAATTCTGCAGCCCTTTAAAAAAAGGCAAACAAAGCAAGCAGGTTGCTTCTCGCTCCACTGCAGCAAGACATCAAGACACTGTGTAGGCCAGTTTGTGCAGAGCAGCAAGGCGGAAGCCCTTGTTAGCCACACAGACACCCCAAAGCTTTTATCTCGAGAAGCAAAGCAGAGGATAGCTCACCACCTTTTCAAGCTGTTCAGGGAGCAAAGACTGAGCTAAAAAAGACATGGGACTGAAGTAATCTTGGTAGGCAGTGGAGGACTCTGCACTGTGCTGACCTTCCTACCCCTCTGGGGTAGCAGGGCAAGGAGTTAGCCAGTAGCTGTGCTCCTGCAATATAGGAGGCTACTGTGGGCTTTTTGATGTGGCTGGCCTCAGTACAGCGGTGGGCTTGCTTTCTGCACATGTAGGGGAGGGCCAAGCCAAGAAGAGGAATGTGTGAACATGTCCTGTACTTGCTTTTGTGTCTTGCTTAAGTTTAATGCTAAGGTTTGACTCCCAGGATGAGGTCTGACATTCCTCGGCATCTAGAAAGGAAGTTTAAGACATCTTTCTTTCCAGTGAGTCGTGTATCGTCTACATCTAAAGGTATCTACAGTACAGCTCTGGTCCTTCATATCTAACCACATAGATTTAGATTTTCAATGGACTGCTGAGGTCAGTCTGCAACATTTGGGGTGTCTCTTTGGTGAACTTCTCATTTTGCTTTTGTGCTCATGTGGCTCCAAAGTGTCTGCCAGTCTCCTGGTGTGCCTTAAAAGGCAATCCTCTGTTCTGGGGCAACAGTGTTCCTGGGGGATGTGAACAGCAGTGCAAGTTGCCACTCTAAAAGCCAAAGATAAACTTTCCACATTGCTTGTAACTTTTGTGGGTTATTCTTTGTGGCAAGAATGCTGCTGTTAAAGTTGCCTACAGTTATGGCTGTTTGTGAGTTTCAGCTGTACCGCAGCGTCCCTCACAGCCCCTTCTCATGCACCAATTACTGCCATCAGACTTTCCGCTCAGTACGGAGTTTACAGCATCCATATTGTCAGCTCTGTCCAGGAGTCCTCCTGCTTTCCTGATGCACGTATGTGTCTATATACGCTCTACTTGCCTGCGAAGCATTGAACCCATTGCATAAAGAGACTGTTTTGTCTCCTTGTATGGTAGCTATCTGCATAGGCACAACATGCAGGCGGAGGTTAGGGAAAGAATGCAGTTACAAGGAGAGGGACCAGTGAAATGGAGGCTCTGCGGCAGTGATGAAATAGCCCCTTTCTCCTTTGGTGGCTTTTGTCCCTCTGTGCTGAGTCCATGAACTGGAACTTTCAACCATGTACGTGGTTTCACAAGTGCATTCTTGTTTGTTTGGCTTTGGTTTTCCCTTGTTCCCACTTTTGGGCTGCTTGAACCCTCCAGAGCTGCTGCTTATAGCAGCCACAGCTGCAGGGTCCTTCCAGTGTTGAACTGAAATTGTTGCTCTGGTAGCTAGAGAACCATTTGGGGGACCTGTGGGTCTGGTAAAGCTTCCTCTGTCCCTAAAGGCTTTAGAGACCACATACATCAGCATATTCTAGATGGGGGCCGAAATGACTCCTGTGCTGGTGTGCAGAAGGGACTGCACAGGGAAATAGGACTGGGTGATGTTGGCCCCTCAGGCTGGAGCTTTTGACAGCATCGATGAACTTCCACCAAAGCTGTTCAATGCCTGTTCCTGCATACACTGAATCAGCTCTCCCTGGCCCACTTCCTCCTCTGGCAGTCTTGAAATGAGCCCTTTTGCAACAGTGCCGGGTACACAGCTCTTCTCTTTTCAACGCCAGTTGCCCACACTGAGCTTGGCACGGTTGGCTGCTGGAGTTTGGCCTTGTTTGGAGCAGAGACCAACTGAGACAGTAGCGGGTGTCTCGCAGAGGCCTGGGGATGCAGCTGGTAACTCTCGCTGTGGTGTTCTAGCACCAAGGAACTGGTGAGCTGTGAAGCTGTGGCTCCTGTGAGGAGGAGGGTGAGTTGTGGCACTGTGTCTGTTCACAGTGGCCTGGGGCAGAGTCTGAGTGAAAGATTCTCATCCCTTGTTGTGGTAGTGGGGGAGATCGGGGCTTGGTCCTTGTCCATCTCCCTTGTACTTGACTGCAGAAGTCTGTTTGGGGATGCACTATGGGGGGAGGAAAGGCATTATGAAGGAAAGAACATCACTGCCCTCCAAATACGTGCTGGTATATTCTACTGAACTTAAATAAAAAAGCAAAAGTGCTTTATTAGTTTCAGGATAGGGTTTCTTCCCCCCTTTCTTCTAAAATTCAAGAGCAGCTTGGGAAAGTTTGAGTTCCCATAATGGAAATGGTAAGATGCAAACAAGTGACAGAATATTAACACAAGTGAGTTCCTTGATTTTGTAGCTCTTTTGAATATGATTATTTGGTTTCACAGATGATGTCTGGCAAAATAAGCACTGCTGCTCTGAAGCCAATTTTCCTATTGAGCAATTTGCATCACACAATATAGGCCGATTATTGTGATCCTTTTGATAATGCTTGCTAGAGATGAATAAGCTTCTACTGTCAGCTTTTAAATGTTTAAAACCTGTCATAAGGATGCTGCTCGAGCCTTTTGCTGGTCCTGGACATTGAGTGTGGAGATTTTCCCGCTTGTTCACTGGAAGCATCGTGGTGTTTGCAGGCTATTCAGGTTTGGTGAGCAAATAATAGATGTTTTTCTTTTCAGGATGGTGGAATAAATGGCTTTAGTTTCTCATGTTTTTGTATCCTTTGACTGCTAAACCTTCTCCCCTGCTGCACTAACCCCAGTTCTTTTTCAAAGCACCTGCTGGGCAAAACCCAGCACCTTCTGTGACTCCTTTAGAGTGTGCTTCTCACCTGGCTGTGTGTGTGCATGTGCTGCCTGGCTGCCTGCTTTTGGATAATGTAAAATGATTTTTATGCTTTGGATTTAACTTGTATTTCACATACCTTCCTGGTCGCTACTTTTCTTTCTCAGCATGGGAATATGCAGAGAACCTTGGGTAACAAATTTATTTTCTATCTTTGCTTGAATTCAAGCCACAGGTCCCCACGTTGTTGGGGAAGGCTGGAACTGAAGTGTCTGACAGAAGAGTATACTCCCTTTGCTTTAGAAACCAAGCAAAAAAGGTGATTAACCAGGCAGCCATTTATTTGTCCGAGAAAGGAAGTGATGGTTGCAGCCTTGTATTTAAAGGTTTATTTTAGCAAACATTGTTAATTCTCTCAGCTGGTGTTTGTTGCAGCTGGACTCTTTCCCTGCTTACAAGTTCACATGATCTCACGGAAAGTGACCCAGGATCTGATCTCTCATAGAATGGTTCTCTCGGTCACAAACAGGTGTTTTCTTCTGCATCTACCTGACTGCAAGGCAACTACTTACCCCATGCCATTTCTCACCTCTGCAGAGGGATGGCATTGCATGATGTTCCCCGATCTGGGACAGCGCAAGCCACTGTCAGCACCTCTTCTGCCTGATTTTCAAGTGGATTGAAGCACCCTCATGGGGTCCTTTTGGCTGGTAGGGTGGGAAACCTGCAGCAAAGGGTGGGCCGGCTGGGGACAGTCAAGTGAGAACTGCCAGGTCCAGCAGAGATCATCCTCGTGTGGCTGGAGGTCACCTGGTGCCTCTGTGCCGGGCACTCAGCATAGTGGACAGCCAGGAGCTGCATGTTTTGTTTCCACCATCTACAGCCACCTCACTTCCAGTTTGCCTGAGGAAGGAAGCAATTTCCTGGGAAAGTGGAAAACTGGCTTGTGAGAGACAGTCATGTTGCTCTAAGGGTTCTGCTGCAGTTGAGGTAATTAAACCCCTCCCACTGTAGACACAGTTAAACTGAGACATGTCTTTTAGCCTGGTTTCCTATGGAAACAAGCCTTATGCAATCCTGCTGTCTGTCAGCCTTTCTCCTTCTCCTCCCCTCCAGTAGTTTTTGCACTTGTTGGCCAATTTCAACCAAACGCGACAGAAGTCTCCAAGCTGTTAAGTTTCTCCAGATTTCATGGAAATAGGTGTTTCCATAGAGCAGAGGGACTGTGTCAGAGCCTGTCTCAGAGGGAAAGGCTACAGTGAGGGTTTGACTCATACTGGTTGCTGGAGAATCCCAGCATGGAGGAAAGCTTTGAATGCCTCTGCTGTGGGAACAGATGGAGTTGGAGTCTGCACCTGCATAAAACGTTGCCTTGCAAACACAGGCGGCTCAAACTCTGGAGCAGTTAATTTTGTCTGGGGGCCTGCTCCGTTTCTCTGCTGGAACCCAGGGCAGGAGGACTGAGCCGAGTAGGAAACACAACCAGAAATGCCGCTGTTCATACCTGGTTTAATGAAATAGCCTTAAATGAGTGCTGTTAAAATAGTCTGGCTACAAGGGATAGTGTTTTAGGAAGCTATCCCTGCTGGGAGAGGCAGATGGTTGGAGGCCATAATAGCTTCAGTTAGTTCACGTTTAATCCATGTGTGTTTGGACTCATCATCTTTGGAGAGACAGATCGGGTGCCTCTGTGAGACAGTTGTAGCAACCCAGACTTAATCCTGGTGCTTGGAGGATATGGTGGAGATTGCCTGTGGTTTCAGCAGTATTGGGGTCTGGGGACAGGAGGAAAGTCAGCGGAGTTTCTGTGGTTGTGAGCGGTTAGCTCCAGCGCGGTCCTGGCTGCGCTGGAGTGGTTTGCACCAAGGTGCTTGACGTGCCAGATGTAAGACCTCGGGCTTGGAATCAGTTACTGGGCAAAGTCTGAGCCCTGGGGATGCATTCTTGGGCAGCAGACAGCAGTGGCAGTTGGGGCTGGAGAAATGTTGTGGGACAACGTGTGTGTAGGAGGTGGTGTGTGGTGGGTAGGCTGGTACAGTGAAAGCCGTGTGGGGTGGAGGCCAGCACTCGCTACTGTTTTGTCCTGCAAATGGGGAAATCCTCTGTTACCCTGCATTGCTCTCTGGGGAAACTTCCAGGCGATAGCTTTTCCTCTGATGTCATTGTTTCAGCCCATGGCATTTCTTCCCACCTCATCCCTATTTACCTAGTGGTGGAAAACCCTGTCCTGACCACTGGCTGCAGGCGGGGAGAGTGCTCTGATGATGCGCTGCTTACTGTCCTGCAACGAGCACGGGGTCCCATACCCCCGTCCTGCCCAGAGGCTTGCAGGGCCCTTGTCCCAGCTCACAGCCGACGTGGAGGTAGTGTAGCCGTGTGCAGACAGCCTGGCCCAAGTTCTCTGCTACTGCAGCTTAGCAGGAAAACGTGCAAACAGCGAGGAGCTCTTACCTCTCCCTCTTGCTGAGCCAGTGAGTGTCTTCCCCAGGTGATGTCGGACATGCTACCATTGGCGATTACCTGCAGGCATTTAATTAAAAAGACCAGCTTTCTTCTCTCCTTTTTTCCAAAAGTCGCTGGTTCTGTCTGCTTGTGTCGTTTAGTAAGTGTGTTTTGGCTAGGGGTAGATTTCTGGTGGAGATCACGCAGGACATCATTTTCCCATGCTGAAAAAGGTGGCAACCTGTGGAAGTGACTGGAAGACAACATCATCTGCCCCAGTGGGAGAGGTGGTTGCTATGGAAGGAGAAGTGGAAATCTCGGAGGGATATCCTCCCCTACCAAGCTGATGAAAAAGGTCCCTGAAATAACTACAGTACAAAGGAAAACGTGTTTCAAGAGTGGGCTTTGGGTCCTCTTGGCTGTTTCAGCTCCTGATCGAGAGCAAGTGTGGCAGCACAGAGGCTGTGATGCAGGTCTGTCAGTAGCCAGACCATTCAGTGAGCGCCTTCAGGACATCGGTGGCTCAGCTCCCTCTTTGAAGTTCCTTGGAAAACAGCTTGTGTGTGCATCTGCCTCTCTGGACGAGCAGAGTAACCGAATTACATCCTCTTAATTCCATCTTGGCCTTCTGGTAAGATCAGTGTATGTGGGCCACACAAGGGTGGTGTCTGTCCCCATGCTGACATAAATGAAATTAGTCCCTAATGGAGCATCTTCCTCTCAGGTTCAGAAATCTGTCCCCTTGCTCTGGCAGCTTCTCCCTGTCTGACTGACCTCCCACTGCCTCCAGCCATGTCTGGGAACTCCCTGCGGCTGTTGGTTGCCCCCTCCCCAATGCAGCCTGCCCTGTGTTGCTCCAGCTCTGGCTGACAGCTGCGGTAGCCTTGCCGCTGTTTTCCACAGTGGCTTTATGAGGTGCTGACGCTCCCTGTGCTGGTATCGGTGTTATTTTTGGCACTTTGCTTCAGGCTGAGATCTCATCTTTTGGCTTGAAAGTCTAGTTCCTGCCTTTTAACTTGGAAGAGAAGGGCAGGATTCGAATCTGAAGGTTTCAGCCACCTGAAGAGCCTAGAAAGACAGCATATTTTATCACTTATATAAAAGGCTTATTTTCCCACTATATAAAAAGCTGCTGTTCCTTCTTCCGTCTGCTCGTACATTCCTGCGAGGGGTCTGAAACTAGGGATTGCCTGTAATGGGAGCATGAGTTGCCCCATCAGCGCTCTGTAGCCATCATTGAAGTGGAAGGCTATGGCACAGGTGAGGTGCTGAGCATGAGCTGTTGAGCTCTTGGGCTCCTTGTCCTTCACGTAGACATCTGATAACATGTGTCACTGTGGTAAGGTGTTTTGTACCTCCTTGTTACTCCCTTCCGCACACCCCAGACTCTGTGAGGGATGTAGAATGTTTTAGACAGCTGAATGTCTGGAGAGGAGTCCTTTCATCCACAAACCTCTCAGAACAGAGCACGGGCTTTACCAGTCCATGCAAGATGTCTCTGCAATGCCACCAGTGGCACAGGGAGCATGTTCCATCTCTGCAATGAAGGGCCACTAGACTCAGTGGCTTGTAACTGGTAATGCCCACACCAGTCACTAGCCAAGGCTCATTAAAACAGTCTCACCTCTTAACTGCTCTTAGCTGCTTTTCCTTTCAAGCGAGCACAGAGCTAGCCTTGTGCTGGGAGTGAATGAGTTCTAGAAATGATTGTTCCTCTGTGTTGAAGTGAACCGTGGGATCAACAGAGTCTAAAAGCTAACCCAGCCTCCAAGCCCCTGCACTCTCTACAGAGTGATGTCCACAGAAAAGCTTACTTTGCAAAGGGAGTTCCTGGGGCTGTGCAGATTCAAGGAGTCGTCAAAAACTGTTTAAACTGTCTGCAGTCTTTAGAAATAATCATGGTATATGGATGCGATGGTGTTCTGTGCAGTTGGGTCTGTGCTCTTGGGGTGGTTGCAAAAGATGTGTGCACATAATTAGGCGGAGCAGTGTCTGAGCTTACTAGAAATCTTGGTGTTGGAGACTTTCAGGTTGTCATTTCATTGGAGTAAAGTACTCATGGGGAAATGGGTTGGGATAATGAGTAAAATATTGATTTGTGCTGGTAAAAAACAAAAAAAACGCTAAGATATGAGGTCCACCATGCTTGTCCTGTGGCTGTAAATGCATAACACAGGAGTGTGCTGAGATTTCCGTGTCGCAATCCAAGGCACTTTTAACCACAGGTACTGGAGTCACAGTTATGTTTCTCTGGAGTGGTTTGATTTTCCCCTGATGAGTGGAAAGCTTTCACTGATGAGAGGGAAATCCTAGTTCATGCAAGGTGTGTGTCTCCTCTTTGAAGCTAAAAGTGTTCCCTTGTGAGGGTGGGAGCAGAGAGAGGAGGGGAGGTGGTGTGATCCAATCAAAATCGGTGGCAGAAATCAGTGTTAATTTCTGAGAGGACTCTCACTTCTAATTTCTTTTGTCTATTTAAGCCAGTGAAGAAAAAGAAGATAAAGCGCGAAGTTAAGATTCTGGAGAATCTACGTGGTGGCACCAACATCATTAACCTGATTGACACTGTCAAGGATCCAGTGGTAGGTGGCTGCGTGTCACAGGGTGTGTGGTGGGCTTGCCCCCCCCGTTGGTGGCAGGCACAGGGCAGGCACTGCTTCGTGACTTCTGCTCTCAGCTCAAGTTAGGTGCTGCCTGTGCCTTCGTGCCAGCCAGGGGCAAGCAGCGTCCAGCTCATGGGGTTCTCCTGAGGTGGGTTGGTTTGGATGGGCTCATGTTTCCCAGATGCTTTTACACCCCTTCTGTGAGTTTCCCGTGGCTAATGGGGGAGAAGTTTTGTAGCCCTACAAATTTTCTGTAAGAAAGCAGAGCCTGTAGCCTTCCAGCTTCTCCCTGCATCTGGAATGTGTGTATCTGCCAGGCCAATTTGGATATTAAGCACTTTTCATCCTTCTGGTTGCTGTCCTGCCCAGTGACCAGAGGTCATATCCTTTGTCTGCATTGCCACAAATACCCCATTCCCAGGAAGTTTTCTCTGACTAGCAGCTGGCTGGGATCTGTGACTCCCAGACGGCTGGCAGCCACGGAGAGAAAATGACGCTGCTGTAGTGTTGGCAGTCCTGAATGACCTTTCTCCTGCAATGGGCTGCAAGGTCTTAGCCCCTGGTGACACCTTTGGCCTTGCCCAGTGCTGTCTCTGCTCCATGGCATGGGGAGGAGCAGCACTGGCCAAAAGGCCGTGTTGGTGCTTACTGTGTGAGGTGTAAGTGGAGCTTCCCTCTGCCTGCTGCGGGAGCAGGCCTGCGCTTTTCTCACTGTCCTACTCCCACACCGCTCTCCACAGTGAGGGCTGGGCAGGAAGCAAAAGTTTTCCCAGGTCTCTTGGAGAGACAAAAGGGTGTTTTAAACTGTGAGGGTGTTTTAAACTGTGACTCTCTCTCTCTCTTGCAGTCAAAGACCCCTGCTCTGGTGTTTGAGTACATCAATAACACAGATTTTAAGGTGAGTCTGCCGGAGTGTGGAAGGGGGAAGCTTCCCATTTCTGTTAAGAGTGCTGTGATCTTGGGTTGCCAGATACTCCTCAAGAGCTATGGGGGGAATTTGGGGCTTTCACTTATGTCAGCTTCACCTTCATTTCCCCATGTAAATCAAAAACCTGTAAATAGGCTCTAGATGAGAAGGAATAAAAAGCTTGTGTGCTGAATCTCCTCACAACTTTGAGGAGTAAGTTCAACAGGTTAGATATTCTTACTCTCCTCTCAATTTAGTAATTACTGCTGTGCTATATATTCTGCCCAAGTTAATCCCTGTGCTGTGGTGCTCTATTTGCAGCAGTGCAGTTGATGGAGCAGGTGACAGTGATTTGTGCTGGAACCTTCAGACCTGGGGACTGTGGGGTGTCAGAGGCTGGAGAGCACGTCTCCCGTTGCTGGTGGGCCTGCTAGTGGGGCAGTGAGCAGTCTGGAATACATCTTAAGAGCTTTTCTGCTTGCCTGGGGCTGCAGGATGTTCCCCTGGCTCTTCTGATGCCAGGGGAGCTCCAAGTGGTAACACTCTTTCGTGGCACGGGGGTCCTGTCTGAGTGCAGCTAGAACTGCCTGGGCTACTGAAATGCTGCTGCCAGCCAGCAGCAACCTGATACATAAAAGGGAATATATAATTAGCAACCACACCTATTTTAATGGTATCTTTGCTTCCCCCATGTGAATCTTTACCCTAAGTCATTAAGTCGGTGGTGGAGAATTAATTGAACAGTTGCCATTGGAAAGCCAGCAGTCATCCCTTCCTGCGCTGTTCAGAGATCTCTTTTGTTCCATGTTATGGAATGGTGCTTTTTTCTTCCTGTCTGGGCCAGTGCGTTGTATAGGTGCATGCCTTGTAGCCTGCAGCTTCAGGAGATACACCAAGCACCCAGAGAAGGACCCTGGCTTAGTGTTGGTGGAAAGGAGGTAGCTCGTCGGCTGGTCCATGGGCCATCTCACCTGCGCTCTGCGAGGCGGCATGCATTTTTTCTGTCCCTCTGGTGAGCTGAGTCCTGCTGGCTGGGACCCTGTGCGCAGCCAGAGCTGCAGGCACGCTGGCGGTTGTAGTCTTAATGCTGTTTAATCTCATGTGGAGACTTACTGCGGAGGCTGGAATAATAGTAACTTGCAGCAGCGCCTACCCTGACAGCTCCAGGCGGGGAGTTGTGTTGCCTCCATCAAGTAAACAGGCATGAGTGCTATGTGGTGACCTTTCAGGGCTAATTAAAGCAGGCTCAGTTTGTCTGGGCTCCATTGACATCAGCTGGGCTGTTCCACTGCCACATGTATGTTGGGAATGTGCCCCTGTGCTGCTTCTGGTGACCCAGGGACTCTTCATAAGACTGATCCTGGAAGTTTTTAACTTTCTATTTAGATAATTTTTGTTTATTTATTTATTTTTATTTTGAATGTATGGCTTGAGAGAAAATAGTTTGCTAGGGCAGCAGCATGTCTTGCTGGGGATCACTTTGTGTCTCTCCTAGTTCAAATGTGATTACACCACTCTGTCATGTCCCTAGAAGCAAAAATCATCATCAAAGCTACTACCCAGTAATTGAAATATATTCACGAAGTGGAGTATTAAGTAATAACTTGAGGCTGGTGGCCAACAGGGACTCTTAACTGAAAAATGCAGGGCTGGGAGCACATGGGAGGTCGTCAGTCCCAGCCACGCTGAGAGCTGACACAGTCGCAGTTGCAGGCAGTGAGGAAACATTGGTCTGGCCACCGCGGAAGTAATGGTGCTCAGCTCTGACTGTTGCATTAGAAACAACTACCTGAGTTTGCAGGAGATCATTTCTAGGCTCTGAGGAGAAAGCCTGGGTCCTCGAGGAAGTCCAGATTCACAGCTGTACAAGTCCAAGACAGAAAATATTGACGCTTTTGATGCTGATTGGTACAAGGCAGGAATAACTTGTCTTGGGAATGCAAGCGTGTCCCCCAGGGCGTGCAGTATGGCTGTTCATGTTCAGACATTATTTGTAACCTGAATTTCACTAGCTATGCATGGGGCGCATGGGTTATTTGAGCTGCGCTCCCATGAGCTCTGCTGCCTATTTGAGTAGGTTCTTGGGGCTGCAGCTGAACTGGCAGATTACAGAGCTGCTGTGACTCACAGGTGCCTGTGGATATCTTCTCCTATACAGAGGATCCCAAACTGTCTCTTCCCTTGCTCTGAAGTGCAGCTGGAGAGCACCCAGTCGTTGTCCCCTCTGCTCCACAGACCTGAGCTCCCCAGGCAGCCAAATTCTGCAGGAATTAAGTGCCACATGAGTTAATCCTGGTGACAGGAACCTCTTTGTTTTGAGGTGTCTGCTGGTCTCTGAATTGACTTCTGGATTCAGCAGCACTGATAAGCACCATGCACCTCGCTGGCAAATCACCTTCAGGGGTGCGAGGAGGTTCCCAGGGCAGCTGTGTACAGCAGGCGGTTGCTGACCACTTCACAGGATTGCGTTTTCCTTTGTCCTGTTGGCAGTAGTTGCTCACAAGCTTGGATGTCTCCTCACTTGTCTCCTTTCTAGCAGTTTCTTTCCCTCAACATTATTTTTTTTTGCTTAATGTTAATACCTTCACCCCTTTGCCCATGAAATGGCAGGACACTATTCGTTTCTGTGCACCCATGAAATTGTCTACTGGGTTTCCTCAGCGCTCTGTGCACGGGCAGAAGCTGCACTTGTGTGAGGCCTAAGCCATGGCTGTGGACAGCTCTGGATCAGAAGAGCAAGCTTGTATTCCGCAGGGTTTGGCTTTTTTTAAATGGCAGTATAAACAGGAGACTTAGGTGGTACCTCCCTAGAACTGATTAGTTTCTTAAATTACCCGGCAGGGTCCCTTCTGAAAATGCCAGTTCTGTACTCGCAGGGATGATGAGTTGGAACTAGACTAAATGCAATTCTGCTGTGTGAGGATGGCGGCTTGTGTATGGGGCTAGTGTTTCTCTTCAGACCTGCTGTGTTACTTGTCATCTGGGAGCTCTCAAGCTACCCGCAGTCATCTTCCTTAAGTGATAGCTGCACTGAAGCGCTATGCAGTCAACTGAGTAACCGTCAGTGAAATTAAACATCTTTTGCTAACTGGTTTCAAACTAGAAATGGCCTTTCAACTACCATTAGCTGTATTTTGTGTAGTCCATGAGTATACCTGGTACGGTGCCTTTCATTGCCCCAAAGAGTCAAATCCCTGGAGAAAGAGGCGGGCAGAGCCAGGTCTCCAGGAGCAGGGCTGAGCTGGGTCTGCTATTGCGCTCTTAAAACACACTGGCAGGTTTGCAGCTGAAGAAGAGGAGATGGCTAAGAAAGGTGAGCAATGAGAAGTTGCTTCAGGATGTTCAGCCTATTGGAGTTGTGGGGACAGAGGGCTTTTGAGTCAAATCTTCCACTTTGCATGCAGTGAATTTTCAGGCTAAGTTCCTGTGAGGGAGCTGTATGCCTGTGTTTTATCCTTGTACATCCAAGGTTAGTTTGAAAAATAGTTGTTGCCCTAAATAGGGGGTGATTCTCTTCCCTCGCATGGCTGCTGAGGCCAGGATGCTTTGAGAACCGTTTCCATTTCTGCTGCTGCTGCCGGCCCTGCACCCCAAAGCAGTGTCTCGGTCCTCCAACAGCCCCTCGCAGCCATCCTGTTGCTTTGCAGATGCTGCTGGCTGCATGTAGCCAGCTGTGTTGCTCACTCAAGGGAGAAGAATAAGCGTTTAACTCCTGTCAGCCCCATGGAGAGGGGAGGCATGTCTCTGCCTCCCCAGGCAGTAACAGGATTAGTTTACAATCGGTTATGTGATATGTGCCAGAATATCACCGAAAGCTGGAGAGGGGTGGAGAGTGCCGGTGGGTGACTTTGGCCTTTCCTCATGCTCTGTATGGAGAAGGGAGACCAGCCCAGATCTCTGAGGCCTTGTGTGATCCTGAACGCTGGCAAGCATCTGAGCGTATGTTAGAGCTGGGTCTGAGTGATCCCCACAGTGATGTTTCTGATAGTTTTACTCCAAAGAGCCAGCTGTAAGAGCCGAGCATGGGACATGTCTGCAAAGGAGGTGTCTGTTGTCCCCTGGTAGGCTGGGCAAAGGGGATTTGGAGCTCCCTGTCAAAGCCTTCTTGGGGCAGCTGCTGTGTGGGACCCACTTGCAGTGGAAACCTTGGCTCTGTTCTTCAACGCCTTCTGTGTTCACCAGCTGCCTGCAGTGGGACTGAGCACACTCCCACAGGGATGGTTCCCCGCAGCAAGCGGAGATGGGGTGCTGCTAGCCACGCTGTTGGCCTTGGCACAGTGAGAGGGTCAGAGGTGCTGGTTTCTAGGGAAGTCTGTTGAAAGCTGGTTGACCAACAGCTGCCTTTGCTGAAGGCTGTGAGTTGGAGGAGTGGAGAAGCACTGTGGGCCTGAGAAGAAGGGCATTGGTGACCTCTGTTCCATCCCCTGAGGAAAGTGGTGTCTTGTCCTGTTCTGCCACTGCCTTTCTTGCCCTCCTCCTTCCCCAGGTGCATCGATGTTGCCAGGTGAAGTTGAACAGGGTGGTAATTCCCAGAAAGACGTGTTTTAAGCATCTCTGTCCCCCCATAGTGTTTGTTACCTAAGCAAGTCATTCAAACAAACTCCTGGAAGGGCTCTGCTGGCCCTGGGTGGCACATCAGAGCTATGCACAGCCGAGTCAGGAAATCTATCCCTGTTGTAGCTTGTGGCTATGGCTTTTTTTGCTCCCTGCTCACTTGTCTGCTTCAGTGAGTTGCTCCGAAGCGTTAGGATCATCCTAGCCCATGAGAATACAATGCAACTTGTGTCCTGGAGGCTGTTAAAGTTCTGCATGTGTAAGTGACACTTGTATGTTGTCAAATGGTTTCCCAGAGCAGCATTGGGGTTGTGGCACTGTTTGGAGCTGGCCCTAGGTAAGACAGGATCCTGAGGATCTCAGCATGGGCCCAGAGGGGATCTGGGGCCAGAGCTGCTTTCTTGGAATGTGAATTTCAATCCCTTGCTCTGGGCTTTTTCCTGAAGCCGACAAGTGGTGCCCATGATGGGCAGCTGGCTCCAGTGCTGATGCAATCGGTGATTTGACTGAGCAGTGAGATGATCCTTGTTTGTAAGAAAGGGCAGAGAAGTCTGGTCCTACTGCTGCCCTGTGAATGTCCTTCCTTGCCCTATCCTGGTGTCTCGCCGTGCTTTCCCTGGATGAGAGCACAGCCCAATGGGGTTGGGCTGGCACCGCTGCCAATAACAGACATAGAGCAGAAGGCAAATTTGGAGCCAGTTGTGACCTGGTATGGGAGCAGCAGGATGATGAGTTCTCCAGTGATGGTGCTGATGGCATGGTGCAAGTTAAAGTGCACCCTGGATCTTTGTGACTTCTGCATGAGTAGCCACAGAAGGACACAGAGGAGAGGAGGGTGGTGAATGTTTGCTGGCAACAAGCACTTCCCTGAGACTCCGAGCTGTGCTCTCCTTGGCCCCACAAGCATTTCTGTGCTGTTGAGTTGCATTAGCCTTTATCCTGGGATAGAGGGGAGCCTCCACAGGTCTGAGACTATCCATTTGTGCTTCCCCTCCCCATGCTTCTTTAGGTTAATGCTTTCCTATCCCTGACCCACCTTGAGCACTTAGAAGCCCACGTGTTCCCAGCCTGCCTTCTCTGAGTGCTGTTACCCGTGTTGTCAAGTCACTGTGATGACTTTGCATGTGAACAGAGAGTCAGGATCATGTGTGCCAACTCCAGCATGCTCTGAAGGGCTTGCTGTCTTCTCCTTGGACAGACAGCCTGCCTGTCTCCCACCGAAAAGAAGTCATGACAGGTCTGAATGATCCCAGCAGCATTTTGCAGGAGCTCTTGCATCTTTTCTGGGTTTCCTAGCATGTCGCCCTGTCAGGTCAGAGACCAGGACAGCCTTCAGGAGCGGCAGCATTCACAGGGGAATCTGGAATGGGGTCCATGATTGGAGGCAGGTGGGGTGCAGGAAATGAAACTAATCCATATCTGGAGTATTTATTTTTTCTTATTTTTTTTTTTCCTCCCTCCCCAAATCTGTTTCAGCAACTGTACCAGATCCTGACAGACTTTGATATTCGGTTTTATATGTATGAGCTGCTGAAGGTGAGTGGCATTGTACCTGGATGGGGAGACCAGGAATGAGAGCGGCAGTAGCGGGGCTGGGCTGCTGAGCGGTTACTTATTTCATGTTCAATGCAGAGTCCATGTCTTATAACCTGGGAAGGTCTGGGAAGACTTCTGGTTACCTGGCTTGTTGCTAAGAGGTATTACAGCCAAACCGTGGAGCCTTTGGTCACCTCCAGAGAGTCTCTGATCCTCTGGGGACTGTTCTTTCCTCGTGAAGCGTTTGTGATTGTTGGTCACCAGGTAGGGCTGTGCGTGGTCTCCCTGTGTCTCTAGCACCATTGGGCTCCCATGAGGAAGATCAGCTCCCTTCCAGCCAGACCCACTACAAGCACCAAGAGGTGTTTGCAGGGCTGGGGAACCAAGGACTCTTTAGCATGCTAGGGAGAGCGGAAGAGAGGGATTGCCAGCTCCAGGCTTTCTTCTGCTGCAGTATTCAAATGCAGCCCCAGAAGGTGACTTCTGCCCACTTGGTCTTAGACCCTTCTGTCTCTAGGTGGGAAATCTAGGATACTTCAAGAACAAGCTGGCTGTCTTGGTGCCCTGTGGTCACAGAACCCTGTGGACGTGGTCTTGGGGAACAAAGCTTCTGGTTATGGTACCAGTTATGTGTTGATATAATGCTGGTATTTTCCTCTGAGACCTCCCAGCCAAAGCTTTCCCTGCCCCTCTGGTGAAGGGCGAGGAGTGCCCTAAATACCTCCTCTTTACCAGCCTAGCTTGTACCTCCCTGTGGAAATGCTTATGGAGCCATACGGCAGATCTGTGAGATCTGAAGCACTGCCCTCTGGGGTCTCTGGCTGCAGGACATGGGACCCAGCAGGGCATTAGGGAGAGCTTACAGGTTTCAGCTGATCCCAGGGCTGTGCTGACCTGCTGGAGCAGTGTCAGGTCCTAGCAGGACCTCGGGACTCTAGGCTGGCACTTTGCATGTCCCCTGCCTCTGGAAATGAGTGGTACAGGCTAGGGAAAGCCTTTTGTCCTCCAGGACTTGGTGACTACAGGAGACTTCCTGAAATAGATCTAGTGGGCTTGATGGAGGCTTCCTTCTCTGGACCTGTCTGCGAGGGAAAGACCTTCCTACTGGAGGGAGCCTGCGGCAGCCCAGGATTAGGGTTGAGGGGTGATGAGGTTTAGATGATACAGCCTTGAGACAAGCAAGACACTGGAACAGTGTCATTTCTGGAAGCAGTTTGTCCAGCCTGTTACAGTCCTGTACTGGAGATCTCAGGACCTCCATTAGCTGTGACTCCTGGTGGTTGCGATGCCATGTGTTGTTACAGGGATATTCCCTGAGGCTTTGCTGTGATGGAAGCTGTTGCCTCCTCTGTTTCCCACTGTGACAGGGGCCCAAGGACAGTGCTACTTCCCTGGCACTGGTGTCTTGGATATTGAATGACTGCAGGCTGTACCCTCCTTCTGTGCTGCTGGAGGTCTCAGAGCATCTGATAGGTGTTGATGGATGGATCTCCCTCCCCCTTGGAGATAAGAAAACAACATTCTCACCCCCTTGCTCAAGGGAACAGCTGCATGGGGGGGGCGAGTGATGCAAGGTCATGGAGCTGGAGAGCTTATGTGTGCTTCTGTCTTCGAGCTTTAAGCAGCAGGGCCCTCCCTCACATGCTGTCACCTGCCTTTTGTAAGTGCAGGTTTGGCTTAAACAAGCAGGGCAGAGGTAACTTTCTATCTTAATGTGTTTTGGGACACAAGTGGAAACCTGCACTGGAAGGCCATAAAACTTAGTGCATGTAAGAATCATCGCCTTCTGGGGAAGAAGGTGTGACCTAGGAAGCACAGGGCTACCCAGGTTGGAGTATTCGGCTTGTCGTCAGGTGGGCCACCTCTCTGCATCGCGTTCTCCAAAGACTCTGCAGGCAACATGATTGCAGGACTGCACTGGGACGCGAGATCAATAGTCTTGTTGCCAGCTTGTCACTTCATCATGTGCTGAAAATGCCAGTTTCTTGTGCCAGGGTTGCAGCCCTTCCTCATGGATGGGGCACTCTTGCTCCTGGCCAAGAACTGTCTGTTGTACTGTTAGTGCTGTGCCTGCGGTTATAGACGTGTCTAACGCATGTGCATGTGTCTGCCAGGCCCTGGATTACTGTCACAGCATGGGGATCATGCACAGGGACGTCAAACCCCACAACGTCATGATAGACCACCAACAGAAGAAGGTACTGTGGCACCAGGGCTTACAAGCAGGGCTTTTCCAGGGAAACTTGAAACTCTGCCACCTCTATACCTGCAGCCTGGGCAGCTGCACTTACCCCTTTAACCTTTCTTTACTGTCTCCCCACACTGGGTTTCTTTGCTGAGAGGAGCAGGCCTGGGCCGTTAATCTCCACCGGGGGAGGTGTGGCAGTGGGGTGCAGAGGCTCTGGCCAGAAGAAGGGTGGCCTTGTCTGAAACACACGTGGATATTTTCCCTCAGGGAACTTAAGCTCTTCCTGTATTACAGCCTGCGTGTCCTACAGTGGCTTCATCACTTCTGAGGTTTGCTAGTTAGATCACAGGAAATGTTTGTACCTAGCTTGCTACCGGGAAATGGGCAGCACAGGGAGCTTCCCCACCCCGTCCTGGTACTTCTACCTCATCAGGTGACCTGTGTTCCTGTCTGCCCAGGGACCTGGGATTTGCAGCAGCTGGTCCACAGGTCCATCCCTCTCAATCAGTGGTGGCTGGGCAGGCAAAGCAAGGTTTATATGGTGGGGGAAATCTCTTACTAAACCCGCTATCCTTCAGTAACGCAGCAGGTCATCCATCCCTGTGGCTGTGGTGGAGATGGTCTGCCTTGCAGGATGTGGGGGTGCCCTGTCCTGCCTCATTTCCTGCTCCTAGTGAAAATCAATACTGCCTTCAGCCCAGCCCCTCTAAACAGCAGGATAAGGTTGTCTTCTGCCCGTTCCCTAGTATGCAGTGACCTACCCACTGTAGCTGCTGGTGCTGGTAAGGAGCCAGTTGCCCGGCAGTAACAGTGTGCTTGGACTCGGGAGGCAGAGGAGCTCTCTAGGCTGGGCTTTGCCCCACCAGCTAGCGATGGCGGAAAGGGAAGAGCTTGACTAGAGCACTGCTGAGAGCATCTCTTGTCCTCAGAGTGCCTCCCGGCATCCTGGGCTCCACACTTGCATCGCAGGATTGAGAGGTTTGGCCAATGTGGCTTCACCGAAGTGGTTTATACTCAGGCTCCTGACTCTGTGTCTCTTTATCGCATGTTCAGCTGCGGCTCATAGACTGGGGTCTGGCCGAATTCTACCATCCAGCTCAGGAATACAATGTCCGTGTGGCCTCTAGGTACTTCAAAGGACCAGAGCTCCTTGTGGATTACCAAGTAAGAGTCTGCCTCCTCCTTGCTAGCCAGTGATACCACTTGCGGTTGCACCTTGGCTACCTTTGGGTTTTCTGGTTTTGCCTGGGTTGGAAAGAGGCTGGCTGTGAAGTGGAAAGGCTGAGGCTGCCTGTGCGGTTGGGGAACCGGGCTGTGGTGAGTGTGCCTTTTCTGACAGCTTCTCCTTTTTCCCCCTCAGATGTATGACTACAGCTTAGACATGTGGAGTTTAGGCTGTATGCTGGCAAGCATGATTTTCCGGAAGGAGCCCTTCTTCCATGGCCAGGACAATTATGACCAAGTAAAGACTTTGCTACCTGGCTTGTTTTTTGAGATGTTTGTCACTGCCTCATCTCTGTGTGTATAGTGGGGAGGTTCTGGGGTTTGGACCACCAGGCTGGCAGGATGTTGCTGTGTGCCTAGTTAAGCCATCTGGGATTATGCTTTGCTGCCTTGTGTAGGAGACTTGTTTCTGCACGTGTTGCAAAAACAAGTTTCTGGGGAGATATTCCTTCCATCTGGGATGTTTCCAGAAGGAGGGCTCTTAGATTTGGGCAGCTCTGCCTCTGCAAGAGTGGTGGCCTGCCCTTCTGCTCTCTCTCAATATGCCTTTTGTTCCAGCTGGTTCGCATCGCAAAGGTCCTGGGCACAGATGAGCTGTATGGGTATCTGAAGAAGTACCACATAGAACTGGACCCGCACTTCAATGATATCCTGGGCCAGTAAGTGGAGAAGTGAAATGCAGCCTTTTTTCTTTATAACACAGTGAGGGAAATAAATTGATGTCCCCCCCCTTGAAGGACTCTCAGCAAGGGCCTGCTTTGATCTCCTGGGTCACAGCGCTGCTCGCAGGCTTCCCATCTGGCCGCTTGTGTCATCTCAGGAGGCCGCTGAAATGCAGGCTGTTTCCTTTTGCCTCTCCCATGGTCCGCGAGGCATCCCCTGTTTCTTCCTTCTGCTTGTTGACATCCCAGAAGGGAGATGTAGGCACTGGCATTGAGTGTGGGCTGAGGGGCTCAAAATTTCCCGGTTGAGATTTCTGAATAGATGAGAGGTGGATGGGATAGGAAGGACAGCTTCTGTGAGACTGGCTGGCAAGCCAGAGCACCCCTGGGCCCGAGGGTGTCACCCTGCATGCTGTTGTCTAGTCCCTGTAGACAGAAGGGAATGTGCAATATTGTGCCTTTCCCAGGTATAGGACATCCACACAGTTGTGTAGCTAAAGAAGAGGGGTTTCCCCCCTCAGCAAGTGCTTGCTGAGCAGTAGCTTGTGCAAGGAAGAGCTGTAGGCAGTGTCCATCACAGCCATCTCTTCTCAGAAGTGGATAGTGGCAGGTGATTTCCCTTGGGACCTCTGGGTACTGCGGTCTGGTCAGAGCTGGCCAGTGACAGCCGGTCCCTTTGCAGGCATTCCCGAAAGCGCTGGGAGAACTTCATCCACAGTGAGAACAGACACTTGGTCAGTCCTGAAGTCCTAGACCTCCTGGACAAGCTCCTGCGATATGACCATCAACAGAGGCTGACCGCCAAGGAGGCAATGGAGCACCCCTATTTCTGTGAGTCTGTGGAGAAGCTGGGGCCAGCTGGCATGGGGAGGGGTCTTGGGTTGCAGGGGCAAATTTCATCTCCCTGCTCTGCAAAAGCCTTAGCGGCTGCGTGGGTTTCGAGGGCAGTTTCTCTGGAAGGGTTTGCCAGGGTGGAGCTTCCGCTTTATTAAATGCTGTTTCCCCTTCCTGCCTGGTCTGTGTCTCCTGCAGATCCAGTGGTGAAGGAGCAGTCCCAGCCCAGCGCAGAAAACGCTGTGCTGTCCAGTGGCCTGACAACAGCACGATGAAGACTGGAAAACGACGGGTAATTCAAGATGTTTACAAATAAAAGCAAAACCTTCAGTCACACAGTGAAGGGAAAAGAACCAAGGACCCCCCCCTCCTTACCCTCCCCTTTATACTCGGCAGAAATCTAGCCTTGGGGGGGGTCATAAACCTCAGTTCCTCTCTGGTGGTTGTGGTTAATGTAACTCTAACCCTGTGGTACCAAAGCCCTGGGCAAATGGTCTTGCAAGAGCTAAACATGTAGTGATATCCCCAGGGCTCAACGCAACTGATTCTGGTTCACATCTCTATGGATCCTTCTCTTCCTTCTCAGTCCAGCCCTCCCCACCATGCTGGTGGGGACAGAGGGTTGTTCCACCATCAGCCCTTAGCATGCCTCTTTCTAAACATGCCAGACTGAGTTCATCCAGACTTGCAGACTGGATGAACCAAATTCAGGCTGGGGGTCAGCAGGTGCAACTCTGTCTTGAGATCCAAGTCCTACTGCTCACTCTGGGCTTGAATTTGGCCTTTGAATTCCAGTTTCAATTGTGAATGCCAGGGGCGGTTGGGGGGAGGAGGGAGGTTATCAAAAAACAACCCACAAACCCAGCATCATCTCAGGATTGGTTTGAAGCATTAAAAGGAAGGCACTGATCCGAGTTGCTGGGGAAAGGTGAGAACCTCCCTCCAGGAGTGTTTGACAAAGGCTCGCTCTGAGAAGAAACTCAATAGACCTGCTTTGGAAACTTGTGAACGAGGGCTGTTCTTGTGGCAGGAGGGGGGAGGGACTGTCCAGACTTTCCCACCGAGCTCAGGAAAGTCAGTGTTGCAAGATTTCTTGTGATAGGTGTGCAACCACGTACCTCATGACGTGGCTCCCATGAGAATTCGTGCCAGACGCAGACTTGTGCCAGAGCACAGCTCTGGAGCCGTTCAGTCCAGCACCGCGGGATGGAGGAGTGGAGAGGAGGCCAGGGAGGAGAGCACAGGGAGGGGTAAGGATCACCAAACAGCAGCGTGGTCTGTTGGGGAGGGGGCTGTGCAGCTACTGATCCAGGACTTGGGATCCCATGTAGTGTTTTAACAAAGTCAGCCTTTTGTGGAATTCCAGGGTGCCGATCCTGTTGCGGGGGGTGGGGGGTTCGTCTTGTGGGTTCTTTCATCAGATCCCTCGATGGCTTTGTAGCCCCACAATTCACAGTTGCCTCCTCTACTTGTTCTGTGTGTGACTTCATCAAGTGGTTCTGGTGACACTCAAACCTAGAAGCTGGAGATAGTGTTTTCCCACCAGCACCTAAACACAGAATTTCCTTCTGCGGCATTGTTGAAATAGTTAATTTTTTTATAAGGTTGCAATGTTTCTATTTGAAACATCTGTTTACATTCCATATTCCAATAAAGTTCTATTGGCATCGATAGCAGGTCAATCCATTTGTATAATTCACTGAAACCAATAAATATCTATACGTCTGAACGTCTGCCGTCTCAAATCTATGGGATAGCCAGAAGGAGTGAGAGCTGAAGGCATTGCCTCCTCGAGGAGGTCGGGCTGGCTCTCGCAGCCCCTCTTGTTTTGGGATCTTGTAGTCTTTGGTTGCAGTTCTTCACACTGTTGGCCCTGAGAGTGTTGCTGTGGCAGATTACCTCCGCTTCCACGGGGCCACAGAGGAGGTGCGAGGGTTTGGGTACAGTGGGGAGGTGGACGTCGTGGCACATCGGATTCGGACGGCTGGTGCCCAAGGTCTGGTCTTGGTCTGTCTGTTACATGGCTGGTCAGAGGGGAAGTCACTGATGCATGGCTGGAAGTTGGGGGTTCTCCACATCCGTATCCCCACGCTTGTCTCCTCTCAGCCTGGGTGGATGGCTTTTTCTGAAGCTGTGCTGAGCAGGAAGTAGCTCTTCTTTCCTCCTCCCCTGGGATGCAACTGCTGCTTGAGCTCAGGTATGGGTGTTTGGGCTGAGGAGCCATCTGTGGTGTGTCTGCCGTGCCACAGGGCCCTGGCTAACATAACGCTCCTGCAGATGCTGCTGAAACCTTTGTTTTCCAGCCCTTTGTCCTTCCCTCTGCCTGGCCTGGCCTGAGCGGCGTGGGGGTCTCAGGCTGTTGACCTGTGCTAGTACCAGCAGGGTTGGTCTGGGGTTTTAATATCAATTTCTGAACTGATCTTAAACAGGTATTGAATAGCTGCATTGAGAAGAGGCAGGAGTGGATGTTTCTCATGGCCTGTCCTAGTTGCTCTGGGGGAAACTTGCCCGTTTTCCAGCTCTTGTGTGTTGGCATTCCCAGCTTCTGGAGAGCAAAGGCAGAAGTGGTCGGGGGGGAGAAGAACGGGTTCATTGTGGGAATTTTGATACGCGAAAAATGTTGATTGTTGTATATGAGTGCTTGACAGTGTCCAAACCTGATGGTGGAGCTTCAAAGTAGTGCTTCAGGAAGTATCAGTTCTGTAAACCTCAGGCAGAAATTCTTCCCTGGTACCCTCGAGCAGAGGAAGAGAGATGCTCTTCCCAGTGAGTGAAATGAGAAAGTGGCTTTCCCTGGTTGCAGTAACTAGAGAGGCTGGAACAACCTGCCCCGTATCTCTCCACATCCCTACCCCGGCTCTAGGGTAGGATGAGCTGTGACAGATTCATCCCGGAGGGGAGACGGCAGCTGAGGAAGCATAGCCGGGGAGCGAGGAGGGTGCGGAGTCTCCTGATCCCAGGGCAGTATGGGGGCTCGGCTGCAGCTTGGGGCAATTTCTCTCTGCGCCCATCGGCCCTTCCAGCACTGGGAGCAGGAAACCCAGCTCTCCTCTGGACCACAGCGAAGCCTTGTCCTGCCTGCAGGGACAGCTTGGAGCTGGAGAAGACAGTGCCTTGTCCTTTGGAAGGAAGGAGGCTGGGGAACACGCATCTTCATATACTTTCTCCTGGAGAACGTTGGGAGGGTCCTGCTGTGTGTCCTGGACTTTCAGCTGGCCTGGCCCCAGCTTTCCAGCAGAGGTAGGGTGCAGGTTTGGATGAGCTCAGAAACACAAGCACAGCAGCCGTTGAGGGATGCTGTGGAGGAGGGATGTGGCACCCGTTGCAAGTGTGATGTGGCACGACAGGAGCCTTTAGCTGGACTTGAGAAGATGTTTGTGGCAGCGGAGGGACACTTAACACAGGAGGCTGAGGAAAAAGAAGTCCAAACTTGTGTCTGGCTGCCCCTGAAAGCCCTGCTTTGCTGGACTGTGTCTCTCCCTCGCCTTGCTCGGCCCTGCCTTCCCCTCTCACCCCACCACCCTCCTAAAGCAGGCTGAGGATCCCCGCTGTCCCCATGCCCAGAGGGCCTGGCTGGGAGTGGGTGGCAGGACGTGGGGCTGTGCCTCTCCCTGTCGCCTGGGGCCGGAGGAGCTGTGTGTCCAGCCGGCAGTGCCCTGTGATGCTCACTTCCCTCCTCCCGTCTCTCCTCAGGTCTGATGCTGTTGCTCCCAATTTTCCATGAGCAGAATGAGAACCAAATCAAACATCTTATCGGCGCGTGTAGAGTGACGGCGGGCAGACTGCGCGGCGCGGGCAGGGCTGAGAGCAAGGCAGCTCGCCTGGCTGGACGGCACTCGCCTCTTTATCACCACAGCCCTTCCCTCCAAGTGTTAAAGGTTCTTCTGCCTTTGGTTCCTTGTTGAGCTCTTCCTGACCCAGAAAGCACGGACATGTGAAGGGTGTGCAAAGCAGTTGTTGGTTAGTTGCTCCTCCCTCCGTTCTGGCCGTTCCCCCCCCTCAGTCTCTGAGGGACCACGGTTAGCCAGGTTGTGCCTGTCTCTGCCAGGGCACGGGGGTGGCAGGGAATGTAGTATCGCAATGGACAGTTCTATATTATAATTAAAAGAATTCTATATTATTGAATAAAAGTTTTAAAAGAAGCATACGAGGAGGAGTGTTCAGTGGGAAGGGAGCCGTGGGGCAGAGCCAGCCCCCCAGGAGGATGCTGGCAGTGTGAGCCATTCCCTGTGCCCTGCTTGGACAGGCTGGGCGAGGGGAGCAGGAGGAACTAGTTGTGCGTGATCACCACCAGCAGAGGAAAAGGAGCCACTTGCCACCTTTGGGGGTGTCCCTTCTTTTGTCCCCACGCTCTTCTGGAGGTGCCTGCCTGGGTGCTGATGGATGCTGGTACCTTGTGCTGGTACCTGCTTTTCCCAGCCCATGGAGCTTGGGCAGGGCTCTGTCTCTGCAACCCAGCAGCTCCCATCTCTTCCTCTTCCTTGGGCTGAGACTCTCCTCCTCATCCCCAGCACCATCACTGCAAAGCCCTGAGCTCAGAGCTCCTGCCCATGGGCCTCTGCCTTGCAGGTGTTCCCTTAGAAATGCCACGCTTCTCCAGCAGCTCTCGGAGAGCCTGGCTGTGACGCTGGTGGTTGTTCAAGCTGGGCTCTGGTCTTAGATGTTAACGAACCAGCTGAAACTCCAGTCTAAAAACCTCCAGCTGGACTCTGAATGGCTGTACACGATAATTTCTTTTCCGTTGTCCCGTCCTTTTGCTGGCCCCTGTATTTTTACCTACAGTTTTCCCCTCTACCGAAGCTGCCCAGGCTAAGGCTTGACTGGGAAAGGTAGACCTGTTGCTGGATACCAGGGAGGGGAGACCAGGCGAGGTGAGCCGTGGGCTCCTGCCAGCACAGAACCACAGGGTGCTGCTCTCACCCAGCCCTGGGCACTGGCCGAAGTGGAAATGCAGCAGTGAGTGGTCACACAAAGCCTGGGAGTGCTACAGGTGGAAATTTGCCAACACTGTCCTTGTGCATCGCCCCTGGGGCTTGCCAGCATGGGGCCAGATGTGGACATGTACATCAGGTGAGTTCATAGAATCACGTTGGGTGGGAAGGG
>VXBO01008303.1:33960-50114 GCA_013400135.1 Rhinoptilus africanus | reverse complement strand
TCGGTGCTGTACAGCATCGGCAGCAAGCCGCTCCAGATCTGGGACAAGAAGGTGAGGCGGGGCGGGGGGGCGGCGTGGCCGCTCGCCGCAGCCGCCCGGGGCAGGTCCTGCGGGGCGAGACGAGGGCCCGCGGCCCACCGGCACCCGTGGGGCCGCCCTCGGCGGGTTACCGTTAGGCCCCCCCGAGTTTTGCGGGTTTTTTTGGAGGGAAATGCGTTATTGTAAAAGTATCTTCTTTTCTGCCTTCGCTGGGCAGCAGAGCCGCGCCAGGGCTGCAGGCCAGCCCGGTGTCAGGAGATGCAGCACGGCAAGAGGCTGCAAAAAGTGTCAAACACGGGAAATAAGCAGCAGAAACCAAAATGACGCTTCCCCACGGTTGCTGGGTGTAATTGAGGTGTGGGGGGGTCTTCTCTCGTGTATGATCTACTTTTAAAATAAGCTTGCTAAAGGTGTTTAAAGGTAGGCCGTGTGGTGGCTTTTCGGGTGTACAAGAAATCACGGGTGTTTGATCAGTTTATTTTTCCCTCCTGTCTGTTTCTAGAATGGCTCTGCTCAGGGCCCGCTGCCTTCTCCCAGGTATCTTGCGTCAGGAGGGCTGGAGGTGTTGGGATCTGCTGCTCCCTCCCTGTTACAAACCACCCAGGGTCGTGTTGCTGCCTAAAAGTGATTCTGCAAAACACTTGTTCTGCTCTCTGAGCGCAGGCTCCCCTCTCTGAGGTTACGATGGGTACGTGGTTGCTTGTGCTTGAACCTAACTCAGACTTCTTGTGGTTTCGGCAGGAGTGAAAGGCTTCAAGGCAGTTCAGCAGACAGCAGTGGTTTTTGACCTCAGCGGGCTCATGTGAGCATTTACAAGTCATGGCATGGGGGACAGGCAGCGCAGACCCATCCCGTTTCCCGTCAGTGCAGCTCTGAGAAGAAATGGGTTGCCCCACAATAGCCTGGCTGTGTGCCTATGTTGGGGCTTTTGCACAAATATTCGTGACTTTAAAAAAGGATCAGCATTTATTTGGATGGTGCGAGGACAGGGCACATTAAAGACTCTTAGACAAAGGGATGTGGCCTGCCTCCAGATTGGATGAAGCCACGAGTAATCTGGGCTGACCCTGCTTGGAGGTGGAGGTTGGACTGGAGACCTCCTGAGGTACCTTCCACCGTGAATTGGCCTGTGCAGGATGATACCATTGCAACTGTGCCGCTCGTGGGGTGGCCAGCAGGAACTCTGCTTGCAGGGTGGATGTAAGCAGCGCTCCATTCAGGTGCTGTAGTGGCTGGATTGGCCAGAAAGGACTGTTGAAAAATGTTTTCAGGAACAGCAGCTGGGTGCACAGGCTGTCTCCATCACCTGCCGTAGGACTTGCATGTGGCTGGGCTCCTCTGGCACTGCCCAGAGGCAGCAGCCCTGTGTCCTTGTGAGCAGCAGGGCTGTGTGTGGGTGTCCTTCCTCACTCAGAGGTCTGTCTGTCCTGAGGAAGTGCGGCCAGCTTGGGTGAGCTTGTTGTGAGGATCGCCCTGCTCACAAAGGTGTGGCATGAAACCAGAGTGGCTTTTCTGTCTGTGGATATCAGCATCGCCTGCTCTTTCACCTCACTTTTCCATTTAAAAGCAGTTGGGTTGGTGGGTCTGTAATAGCTCTGGTGCTCCTGATCTGACACCCTTGGTGTGTTTGCAGCAGCAGGAGGCAAAGGGTGGCACCTGGAGCGTCTTGCTGCCATGGAGCTGAGTCCCTCAGGTCTTCATTCCGTAGTGCATGGCTGTCATCTCCCCTGCTCAGCCCCTTCAGAAAATCCTGCTCATGCTGCTGACTGGTGTGTTGGGCAGTGCAAAGATGGTGTGAACTCAGAGTGCAGGGAAGTGCCACTGATGGTTTGGGTGCTGATGGCCAGTTGCGAGCAGGGAGCTGGGTGCTAAGTTACTGATGAAGCCTCTCTGGCTGGAGGCAAGAACTGGCAGCAGAGGGGCAGGCCGGCAGGCCTCGGGCAGCGACTTCATGAAGTGAGTAGGTGTCCAGAAATGGTGAGGGATTTTTCCAGTGGGTTGGTTTGTTTATTGGAAAATGCTGATTTGTCCAAAACCAGACATCCTGGGAATGGTCCATCTCTGGCAGCGCCACAGGAGAGGGTTAGGGTTGGGGTTTCTGGAAAAATCGCTTTGCAGTAAGTGATCGCTACTCTCTTCAAGGGTGCATAAAATGCACTGTAGTTTTGGTGAGAATTGGAAACAAGGGATTTGATGGTCTCCCATGTCCTAAGTGAATGCCCTGATTACTGTGTTCATAGCTGTCCAAATGTGGACTCTCTTATCCTTGCAAAAGTACCAGCAGACAGCGATTTTTATTTATTTTTTTAATTTTATTCTTAGGGAATCTCAAGCTTTTGTGGCAAGGGGAAAAACCATTTCTTGTTCAGCCCTAGTAGGATGTGCACTGCTTGTACTGATGGAGACAGTGTGAAGTAGAAGCGTCTTCATTTGATATAGGTGTAGAAATGGGGCATTGGAAGCTTTTTCTTGGTTTGTGCATTTGTAACATCCCTCTAAGTAGTAGGATACAGTCCTTCCCTTCTCCCTCAGGGGCAATAGGTAACCTCTGGGCAGGCCTTGGCAGCAAACCCTGCCAAGCTCAATCTGTCCTGGCCACCAGCATCTTGTCCCAGGGGACTCTGGCAGGACTGAAGTGTCCAGACCTTGGGAGGAGTGTGGTGACTGTCCCACCATCCCTGCAGGCAGAGGTTCTTCCTTCACCCTCATCCACAGAGAGCCGGTAACTGCTGTGCTCTCTTCTCCTGCCCTCCAGTACTGTGTGTGCCTCATTTGGAGACCTGTTTGCTAGATGTTTTCTGTTTGCCTTCCAGCACTTCGTTGTTCAGAGTCCTCTCTGTATTCTTGCAGCGTCCTGCCACCATGGTCCCCCGGCTGATGCGTGGAGACACACTGACCAGTCTCCAGGGGACTCGCTGATGCTTTTCTGCACAGCAAATGGGAACGGTTCAATTAAATGTGTCAAACCTCTCGATCCTCTTGCTAATTTCTCCATATTCCTTCTGCTGGCACATCGATGTGGAATGTCGTTAGCAATTTCAAATGCTGTTGGGACAGCGCAAGGTCAGCTGGTGTTCAGTGCCTGTCTGAATGTCAAGTGTGTGCTCTGCCACCAGGACGCAGACTGGAATTTCCTTGAAAAGCGTGGCCAGGATCGAGTCCCTTGCAGCCCTCCTCTGACTCGTTAGTTTTCTCGCCCAGCATCCTTGTGCAGGTTGTCCCAGATCTCTGCATCTCGAGTACAGCAGTGTGTGCTGCTCACTCCTCCCCAGACGATAACAGGTAGCTCCTGCTTTCGCCTCCTCTTTTGCCCCTTCTGCCTTCCTGGGGGAAGGAGGTGTCGCAAGGGCCTCCTGCCTGTTCTGGACCCACCACTGGCTTTGAGAAGTGCTGGCCTGTCCCAAGGAGAGAGTGGACCCGTGCCTATGGTAGCCTGGGCAATGGTGCTGGCTGTGTTTCAGCTTGCTGTTGCTGGCACAAGCTCATCGCCTAACGACGGGGCGGCCGGCAACAATGCGGGAGCAAGCCTCCAGAGGTCGGCCTCGGACCGTGGTGTCCCATCTGCCAGTGGGTGGGCGGCTGGGCCTGGGCAGGATTACCCCTTTCTGTTTTTCCTCTGGTCTTTGTTACATTTGACTGGTGTTGCTATCAGCAAGAGCGGCCTCAATAAACACGTATGTTCAGACACAACTGTCTGTGAAGCTGCTGCTCCCTCCCTGAGATTTGAGGTTTGCATCTGCAAAAAAAAAGCTTTTCCAGTTTGTCTTTAGGCAGCAGGTAACTTCCCAGTTATCCTGATTCAGAGGATATTAGGCGTTTGAAGAACTTTTTGTTTTCTAAGACCCTTTTTTTCCAGCTTCAAAAATCCACCTTCTTAGGCATAAGATGTCTAGAAAATATCGACCAAGTAGAAATGTGGAGTGTTTTGTTTAGATTTCTAAAATTTTCTGAAATCTTTTTGTTCTGAGCTTCCATGAGGTAGAGGAAAGCCCCTGAAGACTAGGAGCTCTTGCTGAGTAGTGACTGCAAGCACAGCATGACTGTCCCTCCTGCCCTGCACCGCACCAGTGCTGGTGGCTGTGCCTGATGGAGCCAGAGGTCACCTCTTGGTCTGTGCAAGCCTGTTGGGAAGGGACCTCCAGAGCTGGTGGGGGAGGAGATGCGCTCCTCTGGCTGTGGTCAAGACATGTCCTCTATCGGGGAGGTGGTCCTGAGGCAGCCAGGAGGCAAGCTCAGCTTCTCTGGGGGAGCCGGTCTCTGGAGTGAGCCAAGGGGCTGAGTTGGCGGCTTTGGCATCACTGAGTCCCGGAGAGCAGTGCTTTGAGACACTGTTGGCAGGAAGCACTTCTCATGCCGTTCGGCTTTATCTTACTGAAATGGTGAGGCTGCTTGGACTTCCGGATGTCGTGCTTCAGATGTCTGTGTGTCTGTCCTGCCTGTGCCGGCTGCAGGGACGTGCAGACAGGCTGGCTTTTGTGCGCAAGGGCGCCTGCGCGGCCTGGCCGCCCTCTCCCTGCAGCTGGGCAGTAGGGCAGCCTGCAGAAATGTACACTGAGGTAGGTGGGACTAGGAGCAAGGGCTCTATTGCAGTCTGGCTGTTCTGTACTAATCTCCTCTCTTTTCTGCTGTCTTTCATCCTGTATCTGGCAATGCTGAGGAGGAAGAATGCCGCCTTTTCGTTGTCCTTGTAATCTGGGAAGTAAAGCCTTCACAGGCTAAGGAAGGGGGACCTGGTTACAGATAGAAACACTGCTGACTAATTGGTTTAGCTGTTTTTTCTCTTACTGTCCTCTCTAGAGAAGCCTAAACCTGAACCTTTTTCCCTCTGTGGAGCCATACACCATCCTCAGTGAGAGCTGTTTAGGCAGTGTGGAGGCAGGCTTTGTCATGCGCTACTGTCACCTGCTTAGGTGGGGTTATTTCCCAATGTTAAGTCTGCATGCTGTATCCTTGTGGCTTCCAGCATTTAATTTCCCGTATGCCAGTCACTGCTTCAAATATAGAGGGGCACATGATGCTTCTGTGAGGCTGGTGATTTTATTTAGAAAAGAAAAGACAGCTCATCCAGACCGGGCAGTTGGTTTCTCCTGAACAGACCTATAAATCCATGGCAGTTGCGTGAGATGCAAAGCAGAGATACGGTTATCCTGTAAGGATCCTCTCTCTGAGCTTCATATTCTCCAGAAGTATCTGTGTGGGCTTGGAGCAGAGTTAAGAGCAGCCTGGCAGGGTGAGCTGCGATCTCGTGCGTGTCACCAGCGGCCGGGGGATCCAGGCTGAGGTCTCTTGAAACTGCTTAGTGTAGAGACAGGCCGGGGGGTGGCTGCTCACAGGGCTTGTCTTTCTTCCAGCAAATATATGCAACATCCCCCAGGTAGGGCCCTCTGAAGAAATGAACTTTGAAGATTAATTGCTAAACCTATAAATCATTTTGTAGCTCATGACTGGAACCATCCCATTAGAAGCTTAATGTATCCTTTATATTAGCAGCAGTGATAGGTGCTAATGAAACTGATTCACGGAGCCAGAAGGAGCCTTGCAATTTGCTGATCTAGCATTGAGGAAGAGCAGAGGACTTAATTAGCAAAAGTGCCTTTTAAATGGAGATAAATTTGATGGGAAGTAAGCTGCTTCATTAAAATAAAAATAAATCCTCAAACCCTGGGATTCAGCCATGTTGCTTGTGGAGAAAAATGAATGTTGTGTTGGCTCCTGGTTCTGGCCCTGTCCTCCCTGAGCTCTGTGGGGAGCTGGGCGGCATCTGAGTAGCCAAATCCCTGTGCCCCTCGACAGAGCAGGTGATGGCTCCGCGCTTGCATATGCTGTAATTGGGAAGAATTTCAAGCAAGCTCTCCTCTGATCCTGCTCTTCCACAGAGGCCGTCAGCCATACCCAGCAGCCGAGGCTAAGACCCCTTGGTGACCAGTGGCTGGCTGGTGGCTCCCTTTGCTGGTGCCTGTATTGCTTGTACTTGTTTTTACCCCTTGTCCCACTCTAGTTTGATCTTGCTCTGTTGCTTTTATGTTTGTTTATTTGGGCCTCTAACGTGAGGCTTGAGTCACTTGTGTTCACTGTACTGTATTTTGATAAATTGAAGTTTTATGCTCAGTGTCCATGCAGCATGCTGGGCCATTAACTCTTGCTTGGAGTCCTGGCACTCCGGGGTGGTGATTAAAGCCTTGGAAACGGCGATGTCCAGGACAATAGGAGCCAAGCGAACGTAGATGGGTCCTCCTGGGATCGTTTCCCCCCTCTCAGTGGAGCTGTGGGTGCCTCTTGCTTCCCTCTCAAGTAACATCTGTGCTAACTGCCCTACTCTTCTTCCAGGTGCGCAATGGTCACATCAAGCGAATCACTGACAATGACATTCAGTCGCTGGTGCTGGAGATTGAAGGAACTAATGTCAGGTAAGAGAAGGTATCTTCTTCTGCCCTGGTGTGCCCTGAGGCAGAGTGAAAGATGTTGCTGCCCAGCAGGCGTCTCCTTCAGACTCTACTGCAGTCTCTTTGTCAGTAAATTGAAGAATACTGTACCCCTCCATGACACTGTACTGTGCCTTTCCCTGGACGTGCTTGCAGAGCTCCGTGTCATCCTCAGTGGGGCTAAGGGACAAAAAATAAAAGTCCTGTTATTTTTCCATCACTTGGGGAAAACAGCTATATTTGAATCCCGGTCCCTAGTCAGTGCTGCAAATTACTGAGAAAGCAGCACTCTGCCTTCTGCATCTTTTATTATTGTCTTGGGCCTGCTCTGCTGCTCTCCCCATGTGACAGCTGCTCTCCCGACAGCAGGAAGATCAAAGGGAGATTTATGAGGGGAATTGCTTATGGTGCTTCACTTAGCAACCTCGTCTCCATCGACTGGGGAGAGAGACGCCAGCTCCATGAGCGGGTTCAGAGTCTCCAAGGCTTCTCCAGGGGTGATTCAGAGCATGGCGCTCCTTATAAGGGCAGCGGAGACTCCTCTCCTGCAGACAGGCTGAGCCAACGCTTCTCTTGCTCACAAGATGTGTTGATACAGAACTTGCCAGGCGTGACGTGTACTTCTAGGGCTCATGACCTCTGTTTTCCCAGCCATATGGAGTACACAGGGCCTCTGCTGTGCTCCGGAGAGCTCTACCTGTTCAGTCAAGGGTAAGAGGAGGTTGTGTTAAGAAACAGTGCTGACATGACCTTGAAACTGGGGAGGTGAAGCTGTCCAGGAAGGTGTTTCATGCCCTGGGTGAGAAAAGTGTGACTTAAAATGCATTCTTAGAGCCTTTTATCTTGTCCTCCCTGCAGTTACCTCTGAAACTCTCCCTCCTGTTACAGGAAGTCTTGCTTGCTCTCAGCATCAGCTAACTTTTTCTGCCTGTCCTCCAAGACTGCATCAGGTCAAGGGAGAGACCTGTGACTCAGGCTGCAAGCTGTGTGCCGTGTGAGTTCCTAAAGTGTTTTTCTGTCCCTCTCAGTACCACGTACATCACGTGCCCTGCTGACCCAAAGAAGACCCTGGGCATCAAACTACCTTTCCTAGTGATGATCATCAAGAACCTGAAGAAATACTTCACTTTTGAAGTGCAGGTGAGGAGCGTGGAGGCCTCTCCAGAGACCGGTGAGGAAGGTGTGGGGGAGCTCAGAGTCTTATGTTGGAACTTGCCTCAGGCAGCATGTCATCCTCAAAACAATTTTGCTTTTTTGGACATGTTATGTGTCAGGTCTTCTGCTATGGGAGCATCAGTCAGCTTACAAGCACATTGTTATTCCTGAAAATGGGTCTGTTTCCTGTGTTAAAGATAATTCTGCTGTGAAATGGAGGGGTTGGGAGTAGGAGAGCCCTCTCTCAGAGATGGGTAGAGCCTGAATCTGGAACAGCTGCTGTCTCGGGGAGCTGTGGGCCCCTGACGCCTGGGTTAGCAGCCTGCCTTCCTTGCCCCAGGTGCTGGATGACAAGAACGTACGCCGGCGTTTTCGGGCAAGTAACTACCAGAGTACGACTCGGGTGAAGCCCTTCATCTGTACCATGCCCATGCGGCTGGACGATGGCTGGAACCAAATCCAGTTCAACCTGTCAGACTTCACACGCCGGGCTTACGGAACAAATTACATCGAGACGCTGAGAGTTCAGGTGAGAAGGGAGCACGTCCTGCCCACAGAGTGTGGTATGGTTGGTAATCTTGCTGCTGGTTGGGACAGCCCTGCTGTATTTTGGGAATCCGGGTTTCGTCCTGACTGGTTCTTTTGCCAGTCCTGCTCTTCGCAGAGCACTGTGGGAGAGGAGCAAAGCTGCAATTGAGGCAGCAGAGGTCTTGGTGCTGCCTCACTTCACTGGACCAGACTGGGATGAAGGAGCCCATTTCCATCTTGTTTCTCTTGCTGGCTGTCAGTTAGGGTAACTGAGTTCCAGTCCTCCTGAAGTTCCCTGCAATGTGCCACATACCCTGCTGGGGGAGATCTGCTGGGAATTAGCCGTGTGCTGCCGTACTGCCCAGATATACCAGACAGTGGCCGACCAAGTGAGAGCCTGGCTCGTAAACCCCAGGGTGTTACGGTGCATATGTAACCCTGGTCAAGCTTGTTTCCTAGTGCAAGTGGAGTGACCCTGCCTTCACCAAGCTCCTTGGAACGGAGATGGTGCAGAGTTTGCTCCTGCTGAGGATGTGACACTTTTTCCATGTGCTAGGGATTCATGCTGGCTGTGTCCAGTGGCATGTGTTATTTTGAGGAATGCCAGTGTGCGGAGTGTGCCTGTGCCGTAGCATGGTGGGACTGCTGCAGTTCCTTGTGGACTTGCCCTGAGATGAGCAGGCAGTCAGCTGGGAAATGCCTGCCTTCTCACATACCCGTGAGAGGGACTGGAGCGACTCCTTTGCTGCCAGCTGATAGTGGAGGCAGCGCAGGCTGGGCAGTCTCATTCCTGACCTTGGGGAGGCCCTGAAGAGGGAGTGCTAAAAATGCAGTGAGCTGAAGCTGACAGTGTTCTAGCAAATGCTGATATCAGCAGAGAAGCAGAGGTGTGTTCATAGCAAAGAACCCTCCAGGCAACTAAGGCAGATCTCAGTTTGCAGAGAAGCCAGAGTCTCTTCAGACGGCTTCCGTCAGTGGAGAGAGCATCTAGTGCAAAGCAGAGGGCATGGGCCAACGTTCCTCTGATTCCCTGTCAGATTCGGAGAGGCAGTGAGGTCTTTTCTCCAGCTGCTGAGCCAAGAAATCCAGGCTGTTGCAGGACAGCGAAGCTGGATGTGGAAAGAGCATATGGAAGATGGACTGACTCTTTGTTTTGACTCTCAGATCCATGCAAACTGTCGCATCCGACGAGTGTACTTCTCTGACCGCCTCTACTCGGAGGATGAGCTTCCAGCTGAGTTCAAGCTGTATCTGCCTGTCCAGAACAAGGCCAAGGTGAGCTAGCCATGGGCAAGGAGAGTGGGAGCAGCAGCTGGGCCAGGCCAGCACTCCTCCTTCCGCTGCCTTCACAATCCAGAGTTTCTTCTAGCCACAGAGCTCTTACCAGCTTTGGCCGCCAGCCAGGGAGCACCCTCGCTGTTGCCAGGGTGAACAGTCTGTCGGGGGTGCCTTGCTGAGTGGCTTTCCTGCCCACATGGACGTTGTCATTCCCATTAGAAGCAGTGAGCTGTGCAGCTGCTCCCCATGTCATTCCTGTTCGGGTTGAAGGGCTCTGGGCAGGGTGGCAGCCTCCTGGCATCTCTCCAGAGCTTTCACCCGTGACTCAGCACTGCGGCTCAGAGCTAGCTGCAGCTCCGCACTTTTCTTCCAGGGGAGTTGCTCTTTGTGTCCCTCTAGCCCAAACTTGCTCCCCTCTGGTCCCCTCCCTGCCCAGTGCAGGGAAAAAAGAAAGGGATAGGCAAGGTTGGGGCTGCCCAGCAGGAGGAGATGTCAACCTCTGCTCTTAAGGTGTTGGGAGAGGATTCCCTGGCATATTGGCAGCAGTCCTGAGGCTTGGGAGGAAGCACTTTTTTGCCAGGGCCAGCTTGTCCCAGTGCAGATGCTTCTTCTAGCAGAGAAGATTCCTGGGTGAAATCTCAAGGAGCTGAGGGAGGATTTTGGGTGCTGATCTTAGTGGGAGGTAGAAGGTAGTATTAACAGTAGGTAACACCTCCAGGGAACTTGCCACTGCCTTATGGGGGTGTCTGGGGAATGCTTGGAGCCCTCACAGTACAGTTGTCTTGGTGCTGCCCAGTCTAATTAAGTGTTTCCTTTCTTCTCCCTGTTCTGTCCAGCAATAACACCATGCTCAGAAGAGATGCAAGAAGTGTTTGGAGTCAGTAGGAAAACAAAAGCAGGTGGAAGAGAAGGCCTGCTGAGACCAAGTTCAGCTCACCTTGCCTGGGGTAACTTTGATTCATCTGGTATCCCTCTTCTGGACAGGACACAATTAACCATGTAACAGGTCTGGGACTATGGTGGTGTGAGTTGTACAGAATCAGAGTTTTCTGAGCTGTTCTGAAGTGCTGAGCCTAAACACTGGGAGTGGCCTGGTACCTGATCTTGTGTTGCACAGAGGGCTTGCTTCAATGGCCACTGTGCCTCCAAAGAGAACATTGAGCAGGAGTTACGGGGTTAAGTGTGCCCTCTTGAAGATAACAATTTTATTTTTTTCCTTTCCTTGTTTTCCATCTGTTATTTTATATATGCTCTAAATATGGACATAATACTCACTTTTGGAAAGTTATTAAACATTTGACTTCTGGCTTCTTCCTCCTCTGATGAGTCCTTTAACTTGCACGTGTTAGCACTTCAGAAAGTGATGGAGAATTTCTTTAGGGAACCCAGATGTTAGAATTTGCCTCTGAATTTGACTTTGTCAGCTTCGCAGTTTAAGGGACAGCACAGATGCAAACAACACGAGAGAGGAAGAATGGTAAGGCTTTCATAGAGGAGACAGGATCTGTCTCCAGTTCACAAGGTTTGTGGGACTCTACCTATGACAAAATCTCACGCTGTTCACTTTTAGTACATGGAAATGGCTTTTTCATTCCCTTCTTACTTGAAGCCATTCTCCCAGCAGTGACAAATTGGCCCTACCTGCCTGTTAGGGCACCGCTGTGTTCGCTGTGTAGTTAAACAGCTCGCTCCACCTCTCAACTAGGCCTTTTAGCAGCTACTTATAGCAAGAGGCACACAATAGTCTTCCAGCTGCCAAATTGTCCCTTTCCCCAGGGATCAAAGGGGAGGTTTAGTACAGCAGCATAACAGGAGCAGAAGTCTTTTCCTGTGCTGAAGCTGCCCTTCCCTGCCTCAAACCAATATGCCTTTGTTGTGGAAAGGCTTGCAGAGGGGAGGCTGCAGACCTCTGCCAGTAACGGAGAGTCTGGGAGGAGCCGATGCCTTTCCTTGCTGGGGCCAAGCCCTCCACAGCTGCCTGGTGGGTAGGTGGGTGCTGATCCTTCCCTGGTGCTGGGCTGTGCAGTGTATTGGGAAGACTTCACTCATTATTATCCTGTAAAACAAAGCTGGTCTCTCCCAGGACGAAGAGAGCCTACTGGGGGACATCTGCCCCAGATCCTGGGTTTAATCCTGCCCACTGACTCTCCACCTGGTTCAAAGGTTTGGTGTCTGTGCACCCTGACGGGTGGCAGCTCCTCTGTACGGGCTCCCCTTTACCTCTGTGGCCAGCTCTCGGGACACTATCATGCACGGCCTTATTTGCACCTCTAAAGCTAGTGGGCTTTGCACTGGAGGTGCTGACCCCGTGCTGCCACGTGGTGCTGGATTGCGCTTGCAGAAGGCTCTCTGGAGAAGACCTTTCCAATTTTCAGAGCAGCTGAAGAGCTTGGTAGCTCGAAGGAGCCAAGCCAAGGAAGCCCACATGGGAAGGCACCATCCATCTTGCTTTGATGTTCTGTCAAGCCTTGGCTGGACTTGAGGTTTATAAGTGGAATTGCCCTGTACTGTGTGCCAAGGATCAGCATTAATGAAGTCCATGGCAAGGCTTTCCTGCCATGTTTGCAGAGTTTGCCAGGGCTGGGGGAGCTGCTGAGGGAATCCATCCGATCATGGCAGGGTGAGGTGTGCATCCTTTCCCGCAAGCCCTCCCTCATGAGCATGTGGTTTTGGCAGTTGGTGGTGGCCGAGCACTCACCAGGAGCCTTTCCCTGTCCCGCTGGGGCCCATGCTCCGAATGAGCGACCTTCGTTCGCTAAGAGGGGCTGGGCTCCCCAGGGCCCCGAGCTGGCCGCCTCTGCGGAGAGATTAGGTGGGCCCTGCTGCCAGTTCCTGCCTGACCTCTAGGAACAGTGCCAGCAGGTTTGCTGGAATAAACTCCCAGCCTCAAACCCTTACATCCATGTGCACCCTCTGTATATTTCTTAATATGAAACAAAACATTGTGTCTTCCTGTTTACATGCTGCACAAAGTGGAGCATCATCAGATACGGGCTCTTTTCCTTAGGGCCAGGCAGTGGGGGATTTGTGCCGTGTTCTTAAAAAGTCTTCCCTTTCTAATCCCTCTCTCCCATCAAAAACTTTAACCGTGAGTGAAGCTCTCCCTGTGGGAGAAGAGGATGCTGCTGGCGGCTAGGACACAATGTCAGCAGTCATTTCCTAGAGCACATGTGCACCAGCAAAACTCCTGCGACAAAGCTCCCAGCTTCTTGCTGCTTTGGACACACCAGCTGGGACACAAAGCTCTCCTGTGTGGAAAGAGTGGAGCAAGGCAGGAAGGACGTGGGTGCAGAGATGGGAGGCTGCCCTGAGGCCGGCTGCTGCCTGCCTGCTCCCCGGGCAGCCCCAGCTGGGTGCGGGGGGTGAGCAGAGGGGGGTTCTGCTTCAGTGCAGGCAGCCTGCAGAGAAAAGGCCTTAAATATCTCCTCGTTCGCCTTTCTGTGGGTGGCCTGCGCCCTCCTTCCTGCAGTTAGTGTCTAGTGGGAGAGAAAGGAGCCTTTCTTTGCGGGGAGCCCCGGATTCAACCTGGGGCAGAGTGGGGCCTGCCCAAAGGTGAGCTTTCCTCGCCTCTGCTGGCTCTTCGCCTTCCTCTGCCACTGGCTGGGGCAAGGCCCGGCACTTGGGCAGGACCTAAGTGCTGGGAGCCTGCTTTCTACATCAAAGGCAAAGCGTCTCTTTGAAATCTCAGCTGCTGAAGGAGCGCAGGGGCTGCAGCATCTCAGGGCAAGAGCTGGGAGAGTGACCCTCCTCGGGTTGGACCAGGGAGCCGACGTGCTCCGACTGAGCTGGGGCGGCTGGCGCTCACTGTGTGGTGCAAGCCAAGGCTGGGACACCCCTCGGCTCCGGTGGCTCTGCCTGGGCAGGTGGCAGGGGAAACGGGTGACAGGGTTTCCCTGGAAAGCTTTTGTTGCTTGCTCTGCTCTGCTTGCTCTGCTACTGAGGCAGAAGCAACCCGGGTGAGAGTCCAGCCCAGTGGGGTGGCAGGACACTGATACGGGCTTCTCTCCCTGCCTGTGGCTTTTCCTCTTTGTCTTCTTCCTGTTAAGTAGATCCTGACACAAAGCACAGAGCTCTGATCATGGGGGTGACGTGCAGGAATCGAAAAAAATCTGGGTGAAACTTTGCTCCTTGCCCTTTCTGTCCCCTGTTCTGCATCTCCCTGGATGTCTTGGGCCAAATGTTGTCATCTTTGTCGAGGGATTACACCTCCAGGGCAGCGGTAATCCTCGGCAGCTGCTCTCTAGCACGGTGGTGCTGGAGGAGAGGGAAATATTTATTTTGGGTTTTGCCATTGGCCACCGCCCAGGAAAAATGACTGACGATACTGAGGACTTTGGCCACTTCTGCAGGCAGGGAGAGCTGATCTTCCTGCCCCGCTGGCACCGGCGGGAGAGGGGTGAGAGCTTCCCCCAGCAGGCTGCAAAATGGGACCACACAAGGGAGACTTCACTGGGATGAGAGTGGCTGTGCACCCCGAGAGCTACCCTGGGCTGTGATGGGAGCCCATCACCTCGGGGCCGCTAGAGGTGAGATGATGACGGATGCCAAGTTGTGCTGAAGCAGACCTGCAGGCTGTCTGCTCCACCGTCACCTCCTGCCGTGCCCCTGCGGCCCCAGAAATGGCTTCCCTCCCCATGAGGGGAAGGGTCTGGCACCACGGGGAGTGGAGCTGGTGGGTGTGAGGGGGGGTGACAGGCATGGGCAGCGCACACGTGTGCCCAGCTCAACGCATCCCACCCACAGCAGGGCTGTGCTGGCGCCGACCCCTGCCCGGGCGGCAGCCGAAGCCTCAGCCCCGTGGGCAGCGTGCGCAGGCAGAGGCTCAACCCCTCCCGGGGCCCCACAGCTCTTCCCTCTGTCCCCAGCGTCGTTTCCTCCGGCCTTGAGGCCGGCCGGTCGCTGCTCGGCGTATCCCGGCCCCGGTTCCTCTGGGCCGAGCCCAGCTTCCTCTCCACTTTCCAGGTCCTCTCCTCAGCGCCGCATGGGGGATCGTGCCCTGGCTTGCAGAGGAAGAGGAGGAGGCAGGAGGAAGTGCATTTTCTCCTGCGATGGTGCCAAGCAGGCAGAGAGAGCCCCTGCCAGCCCCGGGGGATCACCCCATCACCCGTGGTCCAGCGGCGTGTGGGGCCCCGTGCCAGAGTGGCCAGCGCTGCCCCGGCGCGGTGGGGCCCGGAGGACACTGAGCTCCTGGGGTCTTTTTCAGATCGGGCTTCACCAGCCTATTTTTGGGAAGCTGGGAGGATCCACCTGGAAGCTGCCAGGATGCACCCCCACGGTGGGCTGGATCCTGGCATGGCTGCCTGGAGCCTGCCAGGGCCTGGCCCACCGGGACTCGTGCTCCCCGAAAAGCCCCGTCCCTTGCAGCAGGTACATCCCTGCCCTCCCTGGGGTCCCGCGTCCCTGGGTGGCCAGAGGCGAGCTGAGCCCACTGCGGGCGTGCAGGGCAGAGCGGGAGCCTGCGGCAGAGAGCCTGGGCTCTGCTGAAATGCTGGGCTTTGTCTCCAGCAGGGTCCCTCACTGCTGTCCATGAGTGTTTCCAGATGGCCCAGGACTCCTGGCACCGGCTCTGCTGCTGCATCTGGGGAAAAACGGGAGCGGGTGGGAAGTGATGTCTCTCTGAACCCGGGCAGCCCAGGCCTCTGCTCGCAGCGCCACGAATTCCCCCTGGGGAACTGCTTCCAGCCCCTGTCCCACCCTGAATCAGCAAGGAGCCCCCTGCCCTGCCGGGGGACTGCCCAGGGAAGGGGATGCCATGAGCTTCTGGCCCTGGGCACCCTTGGCCAGCTCAGATGGCTTTCCCTCCGAGCCTGGCATCTCTCCGGGTACCAGGCTCAGGGTCCCCACCCCTGCATCCCGCCAAGCCCTCAGCGCCCCTGGGGAGACAGGGGAAACACAGCTGCCGTGAGAAATCAATCCGTTGTCGGAAATGCATCTGCCACGGGAAGTGCATCCAGTGTGGGAAATGCATCTGCCGTGGGAAATGCATCTGCACTGGCCTCGGGAGCTGCCTTTGCGGGGGTGGGGAGCAGCAAATCCCATCCACACTCCCCTCCTGCCTCGCCTTTTGGCCAGGTTCGTGCCGTTTGGTAGCGCCTGGTGCTGGTTTGACCCCGGTTCAGGGGTGCCGGGCTGCCTGCAGCAGCGCTCCCCGTCCCACAGAGCTGTGGGTCCTCCCACAGCCCTGGGGAGGATCCACGCAAGCAAACATCTGGGCAAAATGGTCAAAAACTAATTGAAAGGAGTTAAAAGCCAAAGAACATGACCCAGCACAGCCTAGCCGATAGAATACAACAGCCCAGAGCCACTTGGAGACACCCCCCCGCCCCTGATTCTTCAAGGGCTTTTCTGTCCCTGATTTTGGCTTCTTGCTTGGCTGCAGCGATGTGCCGAGTCTGAGCCAAGTGTGTTTCCCAGGGAATCAGCTAATGGCAAGGAACTGCTGCCCAGTGTGGGCAGGGATGAAGGCTGGGGCAGGGGATTGGTGGCCCAGGCCACGGGGTCCCCCCCAGCAACGGCAGCCCTGGGAAAGTGGGGTGAGAAGCAGCATCAGCGTTTCCCTTTTAAAGTAATTAGTGGCTGACGAGGAGCTGAGCGGCTCGGGGTAATTTAGTGCCGGGAAGTGGCTGCAGCCGAGTGCTGGGCACAGAGCCAGCGGCGCTGGGGAGGGGGAAGGATGGTGGCGGTGGGGCACAAAGGCTTCATCCCCACCCATGGAGATGCCCTCCCGCCAGG
>VXBO01008303.1:6437-22633 GCA_013400135.1 Rhinoptilus africanus | reverse complement strand
GCGCCCCGGGGCCCCGCCGCGCCGCTCCCTGAGGCGGCCTGGGCCCGGCTGCGGGAGGCCCGGACGGCGGGAGCCCGGGCAGGCGGGAGTCGGAGCCGGCCATGCCGGAGCGGGCCGTGCCGCGGGCCGCTGCTCCAGTTTGAAAGTACCTCGGCTTTCCCGGCTTCTCTCCTTGAATGGTTGTCGCTTCCCACCTCCCACGGAGGGATGAGTTAGGCTCGGAGCTGGCTCGGGTACCCGTGCAGAGCCCTCGGTAAGACAAGGTTGGTATCTCTTGCTCTTCCCAAGCTTCCCCTCCCCGTTGGGCAGGGTGGCTGGGGATGCGTCGCGGTTGGCTTGCTCCTGCTGTGGTTCGTGTTGCCTGCGGGAAAGGTGGCGGCTGGGCTGCGCTGAAGTTGTGTATCCCGTTGAGCTTAGGTGCTAGGTACCATAACTGCTGCCAGCCCGCCCTTCGTGTCGACAGTCCGGTGAGGTGCGTAGGAGAATGAGATCCTGCGTACTGTCAGGGCTGCTATGGGGCCTTTGGGCTTTTTTTTGCCCAAAAGTGTGCCAGGGGACAAAGTAATGCAGTGTCCCTGTAGGCAGAAGGGGGATCCGGCGCTGCCCAAGCACTGGGGCATGATCCAGTCTCAGCTGGGCGCTGGGGGAGATGGGCGTGCTGGGCAGTNCACCCTCTCCAGCAATTCCTTGTCCTTCTTGAGCTGGGGAGCCCAGAACTGGACACAGTACTCCAGGTGGGGCCATGATGCTCTTTATCGCTTAGTTTTAAATACAACAAACCTGGAAGGCCAAGGTTTTACTTACCCCGAGTAAGGGCAGGCGGTTTGACACAGAAATGTGTGTATTCTTGTGGGATTAGGAGTTTGTGGCCCAGAAGCACTGGCTACTGCTGCTTGCCAAGGGCTGGACCCTTCCTCTTTTGAGGTGTGTCGGCACTGCTGCTATCTGCTGCTCACTGGTGTATTTTATTCTTCTCTGAGTTGATACTAGGTTTTACTGGACATCTCTAGGAAGACTGGAACTTTTCGGTGAGCAAGACCCCTGTGATGCTCTATAGTAAGGCCAGGCAGCACCTTTGGTATAGGTTGTTAGACTCCAGGGGACTTTTATTCCATGGTTTGGTATGAGGTTCAGCTTCAGGTTGCTTTAATACTTCTTTTGTCTTCACAGATACTGCTGCATGTGATACCTGTGGGTTCTGTGTGTTTTCTGTGGATAGGATAATGTTAAGGGCAAATCTTCCCTTGAGCTCTCTGTCTCTTCCTAGTCTACAAGTGCTGCGCAGAGAGGGGGAAATCTCTTACGTGCATCCCTTGGGTAATGCGCCCGATACCTGAGCTGCAGGAGGAGCAGAACTGCTTTACAGGAGTGTTTCATCTGGGGTGGGTTCAGGTTGGGATTTGCCTTGATATCTGTAAAATCTAACCCCGTAGCTTCTTGATTGCACAGCATTTGGCGTACCTCAGCCTGTGCAGAGGGTCCAACGTTCTCAGCCAGTGCCCCCAGTGGGGCTGGGAGATCCAGTGACTGACAGCGTACTGGGCTGGGCTGGCTGGGACCCGGGCAGTTGTGCTGCCTCTGGTGAGAGCACGCTGCTCAAATGTGTGCCTGGCTGCAGCCGGGCACAGCACGCCTTATCCCAGGCCCTTCACACAGCAGCAAGAGGGGCTCTGGTTCTGGTTAGCTCCTGCACACTGGCTTCCCAGTAGCTTTGCAGGGACACGGGAGAGTTTTCAAAGTGAGCCACGGGGGGAGGTTGAGGGGAGAGTTGCCTGTCTTTCCTCCGAGACCTGACATGAGCTATCTTCTTCCCTGCAGAGAGAGCTGCTCCCTGGGCCACTTCCTTCACCCTTCCCAAATGTGAGCACATCACAGCCAGCGCAGAGAAGGGCCTCCTCTTGTCTTCAAGGCACTTGCTTCTGCCTCCTGTTCTTTTGTCCAAAAAAGAAAAAGCCAAACCAAATCAGTCCACAAAGAACTTGTGCTGATCTAAGGAGGAGGCTGGGGAGTCTCAGTCACCCCTTTGCTTCCCAAGATCTTGGCTGTGGGCTGGATTTTCTGTCCTCGACTTCAGGGGATCAGCTAAGGGGAATCAGGATCTTGGATACTTTCAATTTTTGTTTTTACTTGAACCCTTTCAACCGAGAAGCTGAAGCTGTCACTGCTGAAATCCCGTTTTTTTTCCCCAAGCATGTCAGAAAGCTGGCAGCAGCCACAGCAGCAACCACAGCAGCAGCCGCCACCACCACAGCAGCACCACGCTGGGGCAGCCGCCCTCCCGGAGCACTCCATCCCGCCCAGCACTGCTGACAACCCCTTGGGCTGTGCCGTCTACGGCATCCTGCTCCAGCCGGACCCCGGGCTGCAGCACCACCAGCACGCCCCCATCCAGGCTGGAGAGCCGTCCCACAAATGCGGTGTGTGTGGCCACGACCTCACCCACCTCTCCAACCCCCATGACCACCAGTGCTTGCCAGGCCATGACCGCTCTTTCCAGTGTACCCAGTGCCTGAAGATCTTCCACCAGGCCACTGACCTCCTGGAACACCAGTGCATCCAGGTGGAGCAGAAGCCCTTTGTGTGCGGTGTCTGCAAGATGGGCTTCTCCCTCCTGACCTCGCTGGCGCAGCACCACAATGTCCACAATGGCAATGCCATGAAGTGCTCTATCTGCGAGAAGACCTACAAGCCTCCCGAGGCAGAGCATTCGCAGCCTCTTGACCCCTTGGAGAAGCCCTACAGCTGCTCCATTTGTCAGAAAACCTTCAAGCACCTCTCGGAGCTGTCCCGGCACGAGCGCATCCACACTGGCGAGAAGCCGTACAAGTGCACGCTATGCGACAAGAGCTTCAGCCAGTCGTCCCACCTGGTGCACCACAAACGGACGCACAGCTCAGAGCGGCCCTACAAGTGCACGGTGTGCGAGAAGACCTTCAAGCACCGGTCCCACCTGGTGCGCCACATGTATGCACACTCGGGGGAGCACCTCTTCAAGTGCAACATCTGCGAGCTGCACTTCAAGGAGTCGTCGGAGCTGCTGCAGCACCCCTGCACACCCAGCGGGGAGCGGCCCTTCCGCTGCGGCGAGTGCCAGAAGGCCTTCAAGCGCCCCTCGGACCTGCGGCAGCACGAGCGCACGCACAGCGAGGAGCGGCCCTTCAAGTGTGACCTCTGCCAGATGAGCTTCAAGCAGCAGTATGCGCTCATGCGCCATCGCCGCACGCACAAGGCCGAGGAGCCCTTCAAGTGCAACCTGTGCGAGAAGGGCTTTGTGCAGCCCTCACACTTGGTGTACCACCAGCACGTGCACGGCATAGAAAACCTCTTCAAGTGCAACGTGTGCCAGAAAGGCTTCAACCAGTCCTCAGAGCTGCTGCGGCACAAGTGCGTGCAGAACGCAGAGCGGCCCTTCAAGTGCGCAGTGTGCAACAAGTCCTACAAGCGGGCCTCGGCTCTGCAGAAGCACCAGCTGGCCCACTGCGCCGAGAAGCCGCTCAAGTGCACGCTCTGCGAGAGACGTTTCTTCTCCTCCTCCGAGTTCGTGCAGCACCGCTGCGACCCGGCCCGCGAGAAGCCCCTCAAGTGCCCCGACTGTGAAAAGCGGTTCAAGTACGCCTCGGACCTGCAGCGCCACCGGCGCGTACACACGGGCGAGAAGCCCTACAAGTGCCCCTCCTGCGAGAAGGCCTTCAAGCAGCGCGAGCACCTCAACAAGCACCACAGCGTGCACGCCCGGGAGCAGCAGTACAAGTGCATGTGGTGTGGGGAACGGTTCCTGGACTTGGGCCTGCTGCAGGAGCACAGCGTCCAGCACACGGCCGAGGGCACCTACCAGGTGGCCGCCTGCTTGCCGTGAGCCTCCTACCCCTCGGTGGCTTTCAGCTTGCATGTGGCACTCCCGAGTCTCGGCCTCCCCTTCCCTCTCCTCAGTTGTAGACGGCCTCCAGCGAGTTTGGGGGAAAGGGGAGGTACAGTGGGTGGGCAGGTAAACTTTCCTCCAGCCTCTGTGGTTGATATGCCACCTGTATCGCAGGGACGACAGGAAAAGCTCGAAGGGGTGGAGGGGAAAGGAAGGTGATGGGGAGAGGAGAAGATGCCTGTAGTTGCCTGGTGTCCCCTGAACTGTAGTTCATGATGTACCTGCGGTTCCAGTGCTGGGAGCTCAGCTGCTCCAGCCCTTCGCATGCGGCCTCTTTCCCCTGCCCTGCCTGATGGGATCAGAAGGGAGGGCTGGGCAACTCTTCTGCTGGGGAGGGCTCAGGAGCAAGGCAGAGCCAGCCCTCCCTTCTCCCAGGGTGCGCTGCTCAGCAAGGAAGTAGCAGGTTTCCACTGCTGGGATTTCCCAACTTTCTTGGTCCAAGCTCAGTTGAAAGGACCATTTCACATTATTAGCATTGATTGACTGCCCCAGCCTCCCCTGCTCTCCCTCTTTCTAGAGTGTAGAAAGGGAAAAGCCATGGGGCCGCACAGCTCCAAAAAGCACTTTGGCATTGCTGCTTCTGCAGTTGCTGGCTGTCACGCTCTGCAAGGGAGTGAGCCTGCCCGCCCCTGTCCCTGCCAGCAGCACAGGGAAGAGTAGCAAGCACTGCGCCGGTACCGGAGAGCATGGCGAGGAGAGCCTCCGTGCCCTACTCCTGGCATTTAAGAGCTGCTTCCCAAGGGACTTGGCTCTCCTGCCAAGACGCGCCTCCAGGCCCCTTCCCTCTGCACCACTTGGGCCATTAGCGTACTCCAGGGGCTTCAGGCAAAGGGCCGTCCCAGCAGTTTGAACACTAAAGGGTGAGGCGGACACTACTAATAACCTACAACTTTGGAGACGTTGCCGTCGCTGAGGGTAGCCCACGCCTGTGCCAGGGGCTTGGTGTCTGATTTGCTGGGGGAAAGCAGAGCAAGCCAGGAGAATCCTTCCTGGCCTGCGGGCTTGGCTACACGGCGAGGGGAAGGTTAGCAGTGGGTAAAGGAGGAGCGTACATTTTTTTTTCCCCCGTCTTGCAGGAGTCCTGTTTTACCCCTTTCCTCTTTCTTTACCTCTTCTGTATTTTTCAGGTTTTGCACAGTTCTTGTAAACATCACTTAACAATAAATTTCCCCTAGCAAGGTCGATGCAGCCTCAGGTGTTTTCCTCTGCAGGATTTTGCTGGTTTCTCATGACTGAGACACCCATTACAGGCCAGTTAGATGCCTTGGAGGTTGAAGGCGTGCTTAATAGGTTATCCACCAGCCTTCCCCTCTCTGTGGAGATATTAAGGTGTTAAATATATCCATCTTGGAAATATTCAAGCCCTGACAGGATGCGGTCCTGGACAACCTGCTGTAGCTGACCCTGCCTCAAGCAGGGGGTTGGATTAGACGATCTCCAGAGGTCCCTGCCAGTCTCAGCTCTTCTGTAATCTTGTCTGGCTCCCGTATGAGGAAGAGTGTTGTGATGAGCTGTAATTAGTGAACAGCAGCCAGTAAGTTGCCCATGTGCTGCACAGGTGATAGGACAAGTTTAATAAATGTTGTCCGTGGCAAGTATAGAAATACTAACCTCGCAGAGCGTTGGGCTGTGCCTGCTTTGCTGGTAGGGAATGCTCATCTGAAAGGTGGAGAAAGGCTTTGGTTTCCAGTTTCGGGACAGTGAGGGGGAATGGGGTGCATTTTTGGGGGCTGGGACAGTCAGTGACAGGTCTGACCCTGGGGCTGAGTCTTCTTCATGTGCAGCTTTAAGGAGGTTAAAGCAGACCTTGCTATCTGCTGCCCAAGGAAGAGGGACCGATAATTATCTTACTTCATGCTGCCTCAAGGATGTGGAACTTCCTACCAAGTTTTCTGTCTGTGTTCCTTTTTTCTTTTTTTTTTCCTTTTTTTTTTTTTTAAGCAGTTTGTTAATATTCATTAAAAAATACTGTATAGTTTAACTTGATGTCATACTGGATCTTTAAAAAAAAGAAGTGATAACTTGGATTTTTAAAAGGCTCTTTGGTTCTAGGTAGCTGGTTTTTGCTGTCTAATATGTAGTAAGTTCAGTGTATGCTTTACTGTAGGAGTAAAAATGAGGAGTAAAACCAAGGAAGGCTGATCCTGTCTTTACAGAAGGGCTTGATGGTGACAGAGGCTGTGAGCGTGGGACTGGGGCCAGCCAGGGAGTACGGCACCCCTGACCCCTTGCTCTCCTCCTGCCTCGGGCCGTGGTTAGCTCTGGTCTTGCCCCAGGCAGCCCAGCGCCGCTGCCGCAGGTCCCACAGAGCCGGGGGTTCAGCACTTGCTCTGACCGCTTGGGCATGGCACTGGCAGCCAGGATCGGTGCCCAGAGCTGGGGGCTGGCGGAGATGCTCGTCCTTAGTAAGAGGGGACCATGGAATGGAGGCTGCTGGAGCCTTGGGGGGGTGGGTTTGTGGCTGTGTTTCTTTCTGGGACAGCTGCTGGCTGGAGGAGGGGTTGAGAGAAATCACTAGCATGGCCCCTGAAGGGCTGTGCCCTGCTCTTTTCCCTCCCCAGGGCCCCAGGTGGCTGGATGGCCCCTGGTGCTTGGGGCAGAGGAGGGTGGTGGTGGGACCTGGACATAGCTCTGCGCCATGTGCTGGCCATGGAGCTGCTGGATCCTGTCCCCTTGGTAGTAGCTGGGCACAGGGGCTGCGGGGGGAGCGTTTCCCTCATGCTGAGCAGCTTCCGTGTCCCAGCAAGGAGCTGTGGCTCTGCTTAGGATGTGGCAACAGCCAAGCAGCACCGTGGGCAGAGAAAGCATCATCAGGGCTGTGTGCTTCAGTGCCCGTGCAGGGGGGAGAGGGGATGCTGTGGGGAGCTCAGCGGGGACCAGCACAGTCCAGGTCATCAGCCAGTGCCCGTGAGTAGGTGCCTCCAGATTGGAAAACGTCTTGATGTGTCTTTAGAGCACCATTAAGTAGGACTGGCCATGGGCCCGTGGTGATTCAGTCTCTTCATCTTGTTTGTTGCCCTGCAACAGCCCAGTGGAAGCCCATGCTGGCTTCTGCTGCCAGACCTTGGTGGTGGGGGGTGGAGGAGCTGTGCGGAACGGCTGGCTGAGCAGCCACCGAGAGCCTCGGGTGCGTTTGTCTAGCTGGAAGCAGCCGTGTTGTGTACCTGGGGGAGCAGGTCTGTCTCCATTGCTGTGCCTTTTGGTCATGTTTTGTACCATGAGGTGAGAGGTGATGGAAGGAGCAGGAGGCCAGTGAGTGTCAGGAGCATGGTGCTGGGTGGGGAGGCAGGGGCTGGCCTGGGGGGCCGATGGATGTCCCCTTGGCATTACACCATGAAGGGCGCTCTGCAAACCAAAGAGCAGTTGTGACCAAAGCCCCATGGGAGTAGCCCATGTTTCTACTCTGTGCCTGTGTTGCACGGCCCCTCTGATGTTTATTTCAAGAGACTTTTGGGCTTCTTGACGCTGCTTCTGCTTGGCCTCTCACCTCACGCACCGCCCCGCAGCACCCAAGAGGGTCGCCTGCTGGAGCTGGTGTTGCATCAGCTCCCATGGCAAGTGCTCCTGTGTGTCTTTGAGACGTGGTTGCCGGGCTGCCTGAGGATGCTCTAGGGCAGAGCAGGGGATGGTCCATCCCGAAGGGCTGTTCTCTTCGGCAGGCAGTTTGAGCATAGGATACCACTGGGGAGGTGGCGGGGAGGGTTAGGCTGGCCAGAGGCAGAGTGGATATGGTCCAAAAGATAAATCCTGCTCTCTAGAGTTGCTGTTCCTCTGGCTTCCTCGGTCCAGAAATAAGGTAGTCTCTTACCCAGGTTCTTTTCCCCATCTTCACTTCCCCTTACCCTACTTACAGGATGGCTTTAGCTGTGTCTCAGCCCCTTCCCCTCCACGGCTCTTTTGCTTATACATTTATAAGACCTCCTAGGCTTCTTTACCCTTTGTTCAATTCTTTACTTGCAAGTAGCAGTTTGTTTTTCATCCCTTTTTCCATTTTGATTGCAGAGTCTCTTCCCCCTCTCCTCCCCCCATGCCCCCAGTTCCTCTTCCAGGCTGGATCCAGGTGGTACCAAACCACTGTTGACGAGGTTGGGTGTTTGGCACCCAAATCTTGCTGGAATCCAGTGGGTGCTTCTGGTCCTTCCCCACCATGAGACTGTCCATCTCGCTGGGCACGGTGATACCTGTGGCCTGGCAGCTTGGCTTGGCCGGGTCATGTCTGTGGTACAGCTGGCTCTGGCAAGGGAGTTTGAGCCAGGACCAGGAGCCACAGCAGAGCTGTAGGAAATGGGCACTGGGGTGACAGTGGCTATTTCCGTGGTGGGTCCCTTTGCCGCATCTCCAAGGCTTGGGGTTAAGTCAGTGAAGGGCTGTCAGACATTCCTGGGAGAAGCCGTGGCGCTGGGCTGGGGTGGGACTGCTCAGTTCCCTGGGGACCCCTGCGGAGCGGCTGCGTGCATCGGGCAGGTGGCTGACCTGAGTGAGCCGTGGTGTGGACACCCCGGTACCGTTGGTATGCCCAGGCGGCCCTGCCAGCTCTCCAGGGAGCGGATGCCATCCCTGCGAGTTGGGTGGGAAGACGTGCATGCTCTGGTCTTGGGTCCCACGCGCTGGAGTGGGCGGTGAGGGGGAAGGTGTCATCTGACAGTGGTTTGGGGCCATCTCTGGGTGCTCAAGCCTGGCCTTGCACTGTTTGGAGGGAGAAGAGCACTTTCTGTGCTTCCCTTGGGTATTTACCATCAAGCCCAGGCTGCAGACAGAGCCTGGCTATTAATAATAAGCAAAAAAACCTTGGCGTTCTTCAGAGTTTGACTCTTCCTTTCTTGGGCGGTGAGTTGATGTGCGGGAAGGTTCCTGCACACGCAGACAGAATGCTGAGATGCAATAACGGCAAGGTCTGGGGACGGCGGCTCTCCCCCTGGCCCCGCGGGGCCCAGCTTCTCCCCAGCTGCCTCTGCAGCATCTCCCGGCGGCCGCCTCCGCCGCTTTCCAGAGGTGAAGATGCTGCTCTCTCCGCGTGCCCAGCATGCTCGGCAGGGAGGCAGCTGGACAATGGGCTCATCTCCGAATGCCTCCAGGGCGTGGGTCTGAGGGATTTCATGCCCGGTGAGGTTCTCCGGCTCCTCCTAACCTGCACTCGTGCCTCTGGCAGAGTTCCCAGGGCCATGGGGAATTGCGGCCAAGGATGGTGAGGTTTGTGTGGCTTGCAGTGCCTTTAACACTGCTCTCCGTGTGTTTCTAAGATGATACTCCATATATGTGTGTATATATATTGTATTAACACATCCCGCTCTTCTGTGTGAGTGTCAAATGGTTTTGCTTTACTAATAAATTTATAGTTATTTATACCTTCCTGTGGGTGTGTAAGATTTCTGGAGCAGAGGCCATGTACACTGCCTCCCCTGTCTGTCTTTGTGCTCTGTGTGGCTCTGCTTGGGGTTTTGTGGGGTTTTTTCATGTTTTGTTTCTTTCCCCTGAACCTTTTTGATGGAGAAATGATGGTTGATCTGCCTGGTAACCAAAAGTCGAGACACGGGGTACGTCCGGGCAGGCTCCCAGGGGCTGAAAGCAAAGGCCAGCAGAGTCTGCAATGTGGTTTTGCCCCTTGCTGGAGGGGCACCGCTCCCTCCCCGGAGCACAGCTTGCTGCTGGGGCTTCAGGGCAGAAGCAGGCAGGATTCCCTGCCTGCCAGAAATTAGGCAGAAGCTGATGCATATTGTGCTCCGAGGACCCCAGCCCCACACGTAACTTTCAGCTTTCTCAGAGGTTTTTTTTTTGCATCCCCCCTATCCTGTGATAGGAAGAGAGGAGCCCGCTACCTGCAGCTGACCTGATTTGCTCCATCCCACACCCAGGGCAGGTGAGATGTGTGTTTGTCTCTGTATCACTGAGAAGATGCTTCTAGCTGAAGGGTTGGGAAGGGGATGGGATGCAAAAATGGGAAACTGAGGCAAGGGTGGGGGCAGCACTTGGCCAGCATCCTGCGGTCAGGAGACGCCTCAGCATCCCTTCTCAGCTGGTTGCTCCGTTCAGAGCTCCTTAAATGACAGTGGAGAGGTGCTCGGGAGGAGGAGGATGCTCACATCTCAGGGAAGGGGCAGGACCCCCTTCCCCTTTGCTGATTCCAGGTCACCAGCCCCTCCGAGGCAGCAGTACTGAGGGTGTCAGTGCCACTGAGCGGGATCGTGTCTGGTGGCAGGATGATACCTTTCCCAGTTGCCCTAAGTTCTTATTCCTGGCTGACTGATTTCCATGGGAAGATGAAAAGTTAAACCGCAGCCCATAGTCCTAAGCTCTGCCCGTGTTTGAACTTTGTGGTTTGAGGAAATACTCCGTATCCTCAGGCCAGGCAAGCAAACGGCATCAGCACCACCGGTTGCACAGGCTTTTACTTTCTTGTCTTTGATTTCCCTGAAGCACAGCAAAGCTGTGGAATTTTTGCACGTGCCGGAGCCTCGGGTTCTGGCTGGGAGAGGACCAGGAGTGGTTGGTGGGAGCAGCATCCTCTCAGCACCTTATTAAGAGGCCCTTAGGGTCTGGTTGCTTTCGCAGAAGACCTTACCTACTTGGCAGCTGTTTTCCATGCAGGTATCATCAGTGATCCCTCCTGCCTTACCCCACGAACGTAAAAGCTAGGGACAAAAGTTAAAGGACAGCAACAGTGGATGGAAGGTAGTTCTCCAGCAAATGTGCCAGGAGTGCTGGCAGCATCGCCCGGGTGAAGAGGAGACTCTTCCCCTTCCTCCCCAGGGTTCCTCCTGGGCGTTCGCTTGCAGAAACAAGTCTAAGAGTTATTAGGCAGGTCTGGCTCGGAGGCAAAGGGTCTCTAGAGCGTCCTTGGAGGAGATGCAGGTTTAGCCATCAGCAGATGTTGCTTTTCTTGAACCCCTTGCTGCAGGATTCCGGGAGCCTGAGCATGCAAAAGTCCACTTGAGGCTGTCCCTGCATCGCTCTGCTCTTTCAGGCAACATTGTCCTCTCAGCTGAGATGGGACCTGGGCCAGGCTGTGCCCTGGGGGTGCAGGATTCAGGCATCTGCCACTTCGACTGCTGATTCCACTGCGGGGGCAGCAAGTCGATTTAACGCCGTGCCCGGCCAGGAGCCACCACTGTTCCTCAGGAGCTCTCACTTGGAGCTGTTGGTCCCACCACTGCTTGCTCCCTCCATGGGGGAGGGTTTTCCTGGCGATCCAGGGTTTTCAAGGTGCTATGCAGCAGCCCTTGTGCCCTGCTCTCGGAGCCAAGGCTCCCCGGCCACCCCCAGCCCTGGCACAGGGGTCAGCATCCGTCCCACAGCAGGGAGCAGAGGATTTGCCCCCCATCTGGAGACGCGCTGAAGTTGCCAACAGATTCAACTGAGACGATTTTTTTTTTTGAGTGCTCAAGCATCTCCTGCCCCGGCACTCGGCACCCCCAGCCCCTGCAGGCTGGTGATGGAGGCAGCATCCAGGTGGTGGCCAGGGTAGGCTGGGCCAGGGGAGAAGCAGCAGTGGCCTGTCTTCTCCATGCGATGAAGGCACATGTGTACAGGGCTTTGGCACATCAGGGATGCAACTTGCCTCACTCACCCCTCAGCACCACCAGCCAGGGCTGCCTGGCCAGGGCTGGGAGCCCTGAGCTCCTTTCCTGCCACCATGGAGGCTTTGCTGCTGATTCCTGCTGGGGCAGGGCCAGTTTTGCCAGCCAGAGTCACGGGGAGCAAAGTGAGAAGAGCTGAGGCTGGGTAATGGCTTTGGTAGCCACAAGGTCTGGGAGAGTGTGGCAAGCACCTTTGTTTCATGTTCCTGCCGTTAAAATTAGTGGCTAACGCTGAGGTCTAAGCAGTCATCACTCTGCTTCAGAGTGAACAATATTTTAGAAATACAAGAATGCCTTTTGGTCAGCTTCCGCAGGCCTGGTGGGTGGGGAAGAGGGTGTGATTTGGTAGACTGCTGCTCTGTGCCTCAGTTTCCCTGTCTGTGAACCAAAGCTGCAGAGGCGCTGAGCTGGGGCCAGGCAGGATGGGTACCTGTTGCTTGCCAGGCTGGGGACACCCCCGTGGGTCCAGGGAAGGAGGAATCAGGCCAGGGGCTTGGGCACTGCTCTGGGGAGAGACAAAAACTGAGGCTGGGCGTCACACAGCGAAGCCGTGCTGGTACCAGGACCCCAGGCTGTGACCGCGGCTGAGATTAGGGGTGCTGGGAAAGGCTGGCAGTCGCACAGGGCCAGAGGTAAACGGATCAGGCAGCAATTGGCAGGCTCAGCAAGGGGAGGCTTAGATCAGCCCGGCACAGTTTTGCTGCCTTCTGCCCCAGATCCTCCAGGGCTGGGGCAGAACCACTGGTGGAGCATCCTCGGGCACAGCACCCTCAGCACATCACCCTTGTGTCGCCCCACGGGGTTTCAGCAGCTCCCCCGCTGCTCACCTGCACGTCCCGCACCCGCCTGCGCCTGGCTGAGACCCCAGCCTTCCCCGCAGCGCTGCCGGGCTCCCACCCGGCCGGTGAGTGCCTGAGGTGGCTTTGGTGGCTGCAGGCATTTTGGGGATGCTTGAACCTGCTTGATGATGGGGTTTTCTTTGCACTATCCCGCACCGAAACCAGGCTGGCTGCTGAGAGCCAGGGCGTTCAGGACAGCTGGGTGCTGGTAATCCCATTTGCGAGCAGCGCTGGGCTAATCCTCACAGAGCCCTGAGCGGATTGGGATGGGTCTGGGGGGGTCAGTGGTGAGCTGTGGTGGCCAAGGGAGCCCATGCATCCCGGGGGTGCCTTCCCGGGGAGGCGGCGGTGAGCGAGCCGGGGTAAGTGGCAGCAATGGAGGCGAGGGACGTTGCTGGGGTTTCTGCGGGGCCACCTCTGCATATGGCGGGGGAGTTTGGTGCTCCAAAATGGAGCTGGAGGAAGAGCCGCAGCAGGGGTGTGGGTCTCTGAGGGGGGAGCGATGGAGCAGGGTGAGGTGGAGGGGGTTTATCTGATACCGGAGGGGAGGGAAAGGCCGCGGCACTCCCTGCTCCGCATGGGGATGGCGGGTCCACACCCCGCGTCTTGTTCTCAGAGACTGGGGCCCTTCGCCCACCCCCCCGTGGAGCCGGCACGATGGCTGGTGGCACCGGCTGGAGCCTGCAGCACAGGGGATTGCAATGGGTGCCATCACAGGAAAATCCTGGCTGCTTATTCCTGTTTCTTCTAGCAACTAGTTTTTTGGGGACCCACAAATGCTTCTGCCCCTTTCTTGTTGGGATGTGCCAGAGGAATGGCCCCAGCCCTCTGCTTGCCTTCCCGGGCCAAGGACAGGCTTAAACTCCAGGCTTTTACAGCTGCACAAGCTTATGTCCAGGGAGGAGGAGACCTCGGCAGCCACGGGGGGCTTGCCCCAGCCCCGGTGGTCTTTCTCGGGGATTGTTTGGGCTCAGCAGTGTACGTTGGCCCTGGGCTTCTTTGGGACCTCTGAAGGTGCCAAAGTATGGGTGGAAATGGTGCTGTCCTGCACGGTGCTGCTGGTTTTCCCTTGCTTTTCCTGAGTCATTCACAGCTCCTTAGTCCCTTATACCCAGTGGGAGGTAAAAGGCAATTTCTTAATTACTTTCTGGTCATCAGGCCTCCTGGGAGGTGTTTTACAGCCACCCCGTCCTGCTTTGGGGACGTGGGGGTCTCTGGGAGAGCTGAGCCTGCCCGCGGTATGCCAGGGGCTGGAGGTGCCATGTGGGGTGATGCTTTGGCAGTGCGCAAACCCGGCTCCTGGCCTTGCACAAGGTGGGGGCAAGCAAAGAGCTGAGGACGCACACCACCCCAGCTGGGAACCTCCCCCGGCTGAGATTTAAGATGCCAGGTTTTGAGCAAAAGGAGACTGAGCGGCTTCCAGCCTACAACCTGCTGCTATATGGGACTGGGACCATGCATTGACCCAGTATCCAAATCCCGTGCGATCTCCCGGCCGGGCTGGGTGGAGCTCAGGGATCTGCTTTCTCTTGCCCTTCACAGGCGTCTCCTGTGAGCAGCAGCGCGGGGGCTGCCCCACATGCTCCTGAGCAGAGTGGTCTTTGGAGGGGCGTTTGGACAGAGTGGGGCTCTAGGAGGGGGCAGCAGTCAAAGTCATCCCCAGTTTGAGCTGGGCACAAGTTTGAGAGCCCCCAGCCCTTCTCCTGTAGCCAAGCGTGGGAACGTGCGGCATTGCTCGGCTCGCTGGGGCTGCATCCCAGCCCAGAGTCACACTGAGAAAGGGTGGGGGGACCTGAAAAGACCAAGCAAACAGAACTTGAACATCTGAATCCCTTCTCCCTATTTTTACCGACTCTACCACAATTGGCAGCCACAGCAGGTCGGCACTGGCTGCCTTGGCAGGTGCCTGCCCCAGTGGCCACCTCGGCCCTGGGCCTTGGCTGAAAGGTGATGGAGCAGAGTTGTTTCCTCAGGGCAGAAAGAGTTGATTCGTGTTGGACGTGAACTTGTTCATAAACAAATTCCATGCAAATAACTGTTGGTTTTCAGCCCTTGAATGAGAAGCGACAGGGAGCACAGAGGATCCTGAGCAGAGCATCACAGTTTCTGTGATCCGTCTCTAGGGCTGCATGAGCACTTCTCCTTGTGGGACCCTAGCCATGGAGGGCTGTGCAAAAAAACTGTGAAAAGAATGGCTGCATTTAGGAAAAGCAAGTTAACTGAGCCTGGAAGCTTAAAATAGGCATTGTAGTTTGCTCACAGTAACAGTAATGGGTCAAATGTTGAGCCGGGTTCGGTCTGGCTGTACTGCAGTGCTGCATTTCCCAAGCAGGGCGTGGAAACAGAAGGACACCGAGGACCTTTTAGGGCCGCCCTGGGCACAGCGTGAGCGTCTGGTGCACCCAGTGATCCTGCGGAGCGGGCACCACTGCTGCTGGGCTCTCGCCGGCCAGAGACCCCTCCTTGCTAGCCGCGGGTGGAGGGATGCTGGGCTGGATCGAGCGGGTGGTTCCCCAGCCGCCGGTGCCCCATCTGACGGAGGAGATCCCCCCAGCCCCAGTGCAGGACCCGGAGCCAGCTAAGGTGAGCAGAGAGCCAGTTTGTGGGGTACTGAGCACCCAGGGAACTGGGAGAGAGACAGCTGGTGCCTCTGTGTCCAGCCCTGGCACTGCAGCACCCAGGGATGCTCCACAGCATCCCAGGAGTGATGGAAGCCAGGATGTGTTCCCCTCTCTGAGCTGCTGGGAGGCTGCAGGAAGGGTGGGGAGTCCCTGGGGTTTGCAGCTGCCTTTGAACAAGGGACACTATCCCTGCACCTCACTCTCTGACACCTTCTACCTTTCACCCTGAAGGCACTGACGGGAAGGGCTGGTGGCCCCGGGGATGCTGCTGACCACGGGCGCACCGAGGGTAAGCCCCCACGGCGGGGGACGCGCTGGCTTAGGCAGTGGATCGGCGTTCCTTTGCCAGCTGGTCCCCCTCCTGCCCCGCACGCCGGGAGCTGGCGGAGCAGTGATGGGAGCTTTCTTTTGTTTTTCCTGCTGCCATTGAAGAAATGGAAAAGAAGGCGGGATTTGCGGTCCCCGAGGACCAAGGCTCTGTGTTTGAGAGGTATCACGCTTGCACCCTCCAGCATGGGACATGGTTTGCTTGGGATTTTGCTTTCTGTTGGGGGCTGGATGCCTGGGATGGGGGCCTCAGTCTGACTCAACCCCTTCCCTGGCAGCGTGGGGAGCAGTGTACTCTCCTGGCTCTCCCAGGGGCTAGAGAAGGTGATTCCCCAGCCGGTTCCGGCCCCAGGAACACTTCAGGCACTCGGGAAGAGCTTTGAGACAAGCATTGACGTTCCCGATCAGGTAGGTGACAGATCTGGGCAATGGTCTGGCATATTTGGGCTTCTAGCTCTTTTTAACTTCTCCTTGTCTTTTCCTTCCTATCGCTCCCCCAGTGCTAACTGGGAGTATGAAACCTGCCCCTGGGGACTTCTGCCTTCATCCATCCCTGGGGAGAGGGCAGGTTTCCCTCCTCACACAGCAGGATGAGCCCCCTCGGCTGCTGTGTGGGTGACAGCTTCTTTGTCTTTTCAGACAGAGGTCCAGATCCTCAAGGACGAGGAAGAGGATGTCTTGGGTAAGGAGAGCTGGGAGCCTTTCTGTGTCTCCCACATTCCACATCCTACCACCCCAGTTGGTGATGCTGGCGCTGTTGGCCCCTTGAGACATCTGATGGAGGGACCAGGAGCTCCCAGGAGTGCAGGTCCCCTCTCTCCCCCGCCCCCACAGCACCGCTCTCCTTGCAGAGATAACCCCCTTTGATCCCGAGGAGGACGAGCTGGAGAGCTGCGAGTCGGAGGCTGGCACAGAT
>VXBO01008302.1:0-14535 GCA_013400135.1 Rhinoptilus africanus | reverse complement strand
GCATCTGAGATATGCAAAACCAGGTCAAAATACACTGCTTGTTTATGCAAAGTCTGGATAATTGGAAAATAATAAGGTTAATATATGCTATATTTTAAATGAGTTCTGATCAAGTTCTTTCTGAAGTCAGTAAGCATTGTTTCACTGACTTCATAGGAGAATGCATTTTCCAGAGAGACCACATAATGACTGTAGTAGGAATTACAAATTTCTAATTATATTTTAAAATTAATAAAAATGAGCATGAGTTTTACCACAAAAATATATTCCTTTCAAGCAATTGTTTTTAAATCAATACCTTCCTCTAAGTGATGATATCTAATCCTCAAAAAGCTGTGAGTTTTTGCTTCAAATGTGCATCCAAAAGTCAAGGTACTTTTGAAAAACAGACCTTCCAAAGAGTTGCTTTCATCTCTAGTTGGCCTCATGTGTGGTTTTATTACCTGCAAGATATCTTTCTTTAACACAAAATTTTGAATTTTACTTTTTAAGTCTGTCACAAGTGAAATGATCTTTAAAGTCTTGTTCATGTTTTGGAGAAGCTGGGATTGGAGACAAAATTAGCAAAGATCTAAATATTTGCTTTGGGAATTTGGCCTGCTCTGTATTTTTATTCCATATTTTAATATCATTTTCCTTGGAGTGAGGTGGGAAGAAGAGCAACATCCCACAATTGATGTCTCATTTCTCATACTCTCTGTGATAGCTCTTATTATTCACTTTTGATGATTCTTTTATTCTTCCAGTGTATTTCTACTCCACTGACACAAAGCCTCAAAGAAAATATAGAAGGAGTTTTTTAGTTGAAATTGACTCTTCATATTACTTTGAGGGAAAGAAAAAAAATAGCTACCCTATCATATCCTAGTAACAATTCCCTAAAATAATCAGGTTAGCTACTTAAATGTTAGATTAAAAACCCAACCTTTTCACAACCCAAAATCTTAACATGAATGTTGGAAGACAGCTATACACTAGTGTTCATTTCTCTTATTTTCCTCACAATGTAATCTTTGATAACAATAGATAAAGGGAAAAGATTTTTCTTCATGTTACCTATTTATAATGTAAACATCTGTGCTTGAACTAGGAAATTTAGATGCCTTTTATAGTCACTGTAGACAAATAAACATGTATCACTGGAAATAAATAAACATGTGAGGGCACAATTAATTAGGTCTGTATTAAGCACCTCCATTAGAATGAGAAGAATTGTGCCCTACAATCCTTATTTCTCAACTAATTGTAAAAAGACTCAAGCTTCAGTAGCTCAAGTAGAGATATCTAAAGTTAGAAAAGTCCTTCCCTAAGTTAGGTTCTTTTGCTTTTTGCTCTGGTTTTGATTTCATTTTGCTTAGTTTTAGGTAAGGGATAAATATTTTTCAATGTACTTTACAGTCTTATTGTCAAGATCAGTAATGATTTGTTACAATATAAAATAGAGGAGCTAGTTGCAAATACAGTCAATAAGGCCTGTAAAATGGAATTCACGTTGTCTGAAAAGCCTTGCTTGCTAGCAGAAGAAATCATTCCTTTTTTTGCATCACCTATGATGGAGAAATGGCTACTGGTGCAACAGGATGTGGGAATGGCTGTGAATCCCATGGTGTGTTTGGTTATCAAACTGTCTTAGTATCTGTTTTATTTGTTCTCTTTAGGTTTGAAACAGAAAAATAAATGTTAAAACTTCAACAAACTAATATGTTCATGCCCATTATACTAGAAAGGATTTATTTCACTGAATTGAAAAGGAACTGTAAAACGCTTTTAAAATCTCCTTATGAAAGAGTCTTCTTTTTCCAAGTTGTGAATCACATCAGGCCTTTATCTTTCAATCTGTTTTTAAACGGATTGTAACCATGATAAATGTCACATTTCTGTACACTCAAAGGTAGTTTATAATCAAAGGTAGTTCCTCTGCCTATCATGTGCTTCCAGTCTTTATTATATTCTTTTAAAAAATCAAAGTGTGTGATCTCCCGAGAGTTCCCTTTGCAACCTGTGCAGAGACTTAAATTAGATTAATTTCATATTTGCGTCTTCCACTATTAATGATTATAACTTCAATGCCTTGAATAATCTGCTTCTTGGTAATTCATGTTCAGACCATTTAATAACTTCTAAATAAAAGACAATCAGTTAATTTCTGTTTGTTTTGGAAACTTGGCACTTTTTTTTCCCCCCTAGAAAAAATCTGTGTGGGATATGTGACTATGCAAGACCCAGTTCTTAAAATCTGTAAAATGTATGTGAATATAACTACAAGAAAAAAAAAATCAGCAAAAGTTTCACAAAGGAAGGTGAATCCATTCTAAAATACTCAGTTATTACCTGTATTCTCTGAAGCAATGTATCAACAAGGCAGCAACTGAGTTCCATTTTCTTCTTCTCTTCTAAAGGGAAGTGGTTAGACATCTGAATAATTCCAATCTGGCCTGCGAATGTGATGCCTCTTTTCCAGAATTAGTCTGCTAATAGGCACAAGAACTGTTTTTTACATTCTAGGAAGAAATGCATGGTAAAGATAGTACAAGGGAAAAATTATTCTTTATTCCCTGTTCCTCTTGGAAGGATTCCCCTCTAGATCAGCTACTTAGTTGTAGCGGTGGGAATTAATTGCTTAGACATGCTGTCACTTTAGCAGATCATTTCAGGAACCTGTTTCTTCTGACTGTATGAACTGGGTTTCCAGTGTCTATAGCAGGAGCTATCTCACATTGAACCTTGTATTGTGGATACCTACATTTAGATAAGTGAATCTGAAGATAAATTCCACTCTGGGTTTTCACAAGTTGGCTAACTAGAACTCCTCTCTGACAGATGTTGGCCAGTAGCAGTGAGATTAGACTCACTAAACACAAGTAATTTTTCTCACTTGGAGCACCAGGTTCTGCTCAGGGCCAGTAGACGTGCTTAAGGAAGGGAAAAATCTACTGCTTCATTATGATTTACCCAGTTGCAGAAACAGAAGGTTATACCACAGCTCAATAGACAGAAGCATCCTTTGAGGCACCATAGAGTCACTAGTTTTTTATGTAAAATCCATTAGGTCTCTGAAACATGGATCTTTTCTCCCTTTTGGCTTCCTTTCTTAAGTATATGTTACATGCAGTCATCCCCAGGCAACTGCTTTTATAGTGCAAGGTTAAATTAAGGGCCCCCTGAGTAGCTGGTACATTTCTCATTCAGACATATGATTTGGGCTTGTTATGAGCATTGTGATCATGGACAGATCATGTGGAAATGTGTGCCAGGTTTCTGGGAAAGGCATGGATCCTTTGTTTTTATTTTATTATCAGTAATGCCCTAAGCATTATGGACATAAGTCAATCAATGCCATTTTAATTCAGGGCCAAAATGCCTCTGAGACCCAACCTGGAGAAGCAAAAATGTAGCCTTGACAAGAGTGTTGGACTGAACTAAAATGCATCAGAATAAGAAACTAGTCCTGAAGAGAGGAATTTTTTAAGGAAAAAGTCTGATTGAGATGTCTGAGTAAGAACAAGTCTGAGAAAGTATGAGAAATAGGCAGAAATGTCCTTGTTTACTACCTTTATTGTGTTTGTTCCACCAACTTTATTTTTTTTTTCCAGTGTTTGTAGGCTTAAATAGAAATGCTGATGTGTGTAAGACCACCTCCAAGGCTAAGAGGTGGATTCTGTGACCAGCTTTAAGATGTGAGAAACAGAGTTTGGGACATTTGCACAGGTGATAGTGATATAGAAAGTATAACACCCTTAAGAGAATCTTAAGGGAATCTTACAGATTGCAACAGTGACATTTGGAACATATGTCAGTTGTTAGACAGAGTGGAGACAGCTGTCTGTTAAAAAAATACTATTTCTGAAATACCAGGAAGAAAATCAGAATATGATAGTTGTTCTTGGTAGAACAAGAACAAGGAAGAAGCTACGTGTGAGCTAAATAGCTGCAAAATAATCACTTAGTACATACTGTATTGATCCCTTACATAGAAAAATTCAGTCATTAGACAAAGAAAGAAGGAACTATTAATTAAGGTGAAGGTTTCCTAATCAAATTGTTCAGCAAAAACTAGTTATAGACAAAAATATTGATCATACATTGTGACTTACAAAAGTACTTGAGATTCATTAAAACATTTATTGTTTGTTAATTGTTGTCTACTTAAAAGTGCACATCAAGGATTTTATATTCAATAATTAAATATGTGTGCTTATATATTGAAATGAAGATAATAAGCAACTTGAATAGGTTTCCAGTTTGCGATCATTCTCCCAAGACTTAGACACATAAGACACTTAGACACACCTTAAATACAGGCGAACTAAGAGCACTGACTATTGTTTGCAAATTGATTTAGCTGAGAAGGTGCTCTCTGCTGCACACCTTGCCCATCCTCTGGAGCTGTATGTCCTCTAGCCAGTATAGTTGAAACACACATGATGCTGGACCTCCACTATAATTAATTAGAGACCAACACTGTAAGGAAAACTGAATGTCTTTCTGTTATATGTTGATATAGATGTGGTGGGTTGATTTGGCTGGTTACCAAATACCCACCCAGCTGCTCTATCACTCCCTCTCCTCAACAAATGATAAAAAAAAATAAAAATGATGAGATGAAACCTGGTCTAGTAGGAGGGGCTTGGAAATAGATGATCTTTAAGGTCCCTTCCAACCAAAACCATTCTATGATTCTGTGATTCTATGATTTTATGAAATATTTTCTAGATAAAGACAGTGAAACCACCTACCAACGACCATCATGAGTGAAAAAAGACTCAGCTTGGGGAAAATTAATTTAATTTCTTGCCAACTGAAATAGAGTAGGAAGGTAAGGTACAAACACATTCCCTTCATCACCGTCCCATTTTCACTCCACTTCACTGCTTCATTCCTATCTTCTTTTTCTCCTCCTGCCACTGAGTGGTGCAGTGGTGACAGGGAATGGGGGTTGCAGTTAGTTCATTACAGCTCTTTTCTGCTGCTCTTTCCTCCTCACATTTTCTTCCATGCTTCAGTGTGGGTCCTCTCCATATGCTACAGTTCTTCAGGGTAAGACTGCTCCAGCATGAGCTTCTCTCCGCAGGCTGCAGCTTCCTTCAGGGTACATACACATACTCCAGCACGGAGTCTTCCACAGGCTGCCGTGTGGTTATCAGCTCCATCGTGGTCCTCTCTATGGTCTGCAGGGGATTTTCTGCTCCAGCCTCCCTCTCCTTCTCTCACCTTGGTGTTGACAGGGTTGTTTCTCTCTCTTCCTCCCCTACCCGCCAGCTCCTCACTTTGCCAGATAGCATTTTGCCCTTTCTTAAAGACATTTACCCCAAGGCACTACCACCTTGACTGATGGGGGTCAGCTGTGTCCTGTGGCAGGTCCACTGGAACTAACTGTGTCTGGTACAAGGCAGCCCTGGTTTCTCCTCATAGAGGCCACCCCTGTAGCCCCCTGCTGCCAGCATCTGGCCACATAAAACCACTGCAATAGCAGGCTGGGCACTGGTGTGTCAGCTACCACAGGGGACTCCTCTGTCTTTATCAAGAAGAAATCACTTTTGGAAGTGGGGCCAAGTGGGCAGGTTGAAGAAGTACTCAGCTCAGTTCAATCACTTGCTGCTTGATCCAGCCCTGCTCGCAAGCCAGTGCTCTGGACAGCCCTGTGGGCTCAACTGTGAGTCTACTGCTCTACTCACATTGCAGAAATGGCAAAATTTGGAAGGTTTGGCCAGTCAGCAAAAACTGTTAATTTTTTTTTACAGCTCTGTAAAATGAATTTTATTTTAATTTACTTTTAATTTGATCAGATTTTTAAAAGTAAAAATCAGAGAGAATGTTTTTCTTGTAGATCTGCTTATGTACAGTCAGGACTTCAGCTGTTCCCATTCCTATGCCAAGTATTTTTGATAGATGCTGGACTAGTTCTTTTGAGGCAGTCACCAACTACCAAAATCCCAGTAGCTTCACACTGTGAAAAATGGTCCTGTGATTGATACCTTTGTTAACAATTTCCACAGAAATGGGAAGCATTCAATCGATTCTAGAAATAAATGGTAACTTCTTATGATGTGTGTTGAGCAACAATGTCCCAGGACTAAGCTGCCAGTTATTGCACTTTAAGGCTCTCACCAGCGGACTCGGGAAGTTGCTGATTCTGCGGCTCAAGATTCACTTATTCTTTAAATGCACTGAGCAAGATGCCTGATGTATAATGTCATAGCATATATCATAAAAAAGCAAAATATAATAAATAATTAAAGAGATTGTGATAAAATCTTTGAACTCAGTAACATTTTTATGAAGTTATAAAGCAGTTTTCTAGTGAAATATCCAATATAATATTCAGTTCATTAACAACTCTCATTATCCCCAAATCCATAAACATTAATGTATTTTACTGTGCAGCAATTTCTATGAAATGTAAGCCATAAAACGTAAAAGAAAGTGTTTCAAGAAGTGGATTCAAAAAGACAATAATAATTTTTTTTTTCTCTTCTACTCAGTTCTATCTATTGCCTTTTTTCCTCCTTTTTTATTGTTTCTCCTTTTTCTAATTAACTACTGTTTATCATCTTATGTCAACTGATACAATTATAAGTCATTATTTAAGATACTAATAACCTGAGAAGCAGTTGCCTCACACTCTCATGCCCAAATGGCCACTTAGCAAAGAACTAGACTTTAATTTCTCATCATTCATTACTGCTTTGATGGTTTTAATAACTGAAGAACAGCAGGTGCTTTTTATTTCAGTTCTTTTAGCTTGTTTCTTACCTTATCCTTTTAATAGCAATGTTCTTTCACATCAAAAAGGCAATTAATTCTTCTGTATGCCAGAAGATGCCACTGTAGCACTCGCTGACAAATAGCAAAAACTGATGGCAGGGGAGAAGGGTATGAATATTACCAGGTACAGCATCTGATTGATTGCTCCTGAGAAGGTATTACTGTCAGTATCCTAAAAATACAGGGGCTCAATTTGGTAAGAGATTCTGCAATATTTTTGATTTTTACAAAAAAAAAAAAAGAGTATTTAGATGTTGGCAAGTAAAGGATATAGTTATTTTATGGCATAATTTCATTAACTGAAATCCAGTTTGGGTATTTGTTTGTGTATTTATGTGCTACAACACTGTAACAAACATCAATATAACTACCTGTTCTTTCTCCAAGGTTTTCTCTACAAAGGGTTTCCCCACTGTTTAATATACTGTATAAATCACTTAAAAAAAAATAGCCTCCTTAGGTTACTATTTCATTTTCTTCTACATCCAGTTAATCACAGAGAGGTTTGATATCATCCGTCTACTGCATTGTCATGGTTTTTTTTTTTTTCTTTCTTTCTTTTTTTTTTTAAAAAATGCCTGTAGTAAGCAGTCCATCACTAGCTTTAGGAACCAGTCTTTTCCCCAGGAATTAAAGAAACAGGACAACCAAAAAAATACTTCCCTAAAAGCTCTGTCTAAAAAGATGCTTTATTTCATTTTGTTTTAGGAAAAATTTGAACATTTTACCACTTGCCAGCTATGCTACTTGCTGGTGATAGGGGAGAAGAAGGAGGAAGGTTACTGTGGAGACCCATTGATGGTCAAACAAGCTCAAATTGACATTCTATAAAGAAATACAGTAGGAGGCAGCACTTTAAAAGCAATTCTTTTGAACGAAATCTCTATTAATTAATTATTTGCCCTCAGATATAGGGTGGTGTTTACAAAATAAAGCAAACAAACATATTCAAAGTGTGTGTACACATATGCTTTCCAGTGGGGCACTGAAATCCACTATCAAATGTGAGTGTCACCAAATGGACAACCAGAATGCATTCTTGCAATTTAAGCTGCGCAGGGTTTTATGCTATGAAATATGGAAAAAAAATTGTGAATCACAAGCAATGTACAATGCAAATTCTCTGCCATGTATTATCAGTGAAAAAAAAAATTTCAGTTATTACATACAGACTTCATGTCTTGAGGTCAAGCAAGTTTATCAGCTAACATTTAGAGTTTATGATACTTCTGCCTGATTAGAAGCAGGCTCAACTAAACTCTGTGTGATGTTTGGAGAAAGAGGAAGGGTTTTTCAGTCACAGAATCACAGAATCATAGAATCATAGGGTTGGAAGGNCATCCTGTTGTCCACCAGGACTCCCAGGTCCCTTTCCTCAGAGCTGCTCTCCAGCAGGTCAGCCCCCAACCTCTACTGGTGCAGGGGGTTATTCCTCCCCAGGTGCAGTCACTCATAGGATCATAGAATAACCTGAGTTGGAAGAGACCCATGAGGATCATTGAGTCCAACTCCTGACTCCACACAGGGCAACCTAAAAGTTAAACCATACATCTAAGAGCATTGTCCAATTGCTTCTTGAACACCTACAGTCTTGAGGCCATCATCACTTCCCTGAGTAGCTTGTTCCCATGCTTGAACACCCTCTTAGTGAAGAGCTTTTTCCTAATATCCAATTTTAACTTCCCCTGATGCAGTTTTAAATTATTCCCTTACTTCCTGTTACTGGGCACCAGAGAGAAGAGATCCACACCTTCCTCTCTGCTCCCCCTCGTAAGGAAGTTGTAGACAGCAATGAGGTCTCCTTTTCTGAAAAAACCTAGTATATCCTCATACCCTCAGCCACTCCTCATAAGTCATGCCCGTAGTCCTTTCACTATCTTTGCTGCCCTCCTTTGGACCCATTCTAATATATTTATATCCTTCTTATATTCTGCAGCCCAAAACTGCACACAGTAATTGAGATGAGGCTGCACCAATGCTGAGTACAGTGGGACAATCACTTCTTTAGAGAGATTAACTACACTGCACTTAATGCACACCAGGATATGGTTGGCCATTTTGGCTGTCAGGGCACATTGTGGACTCATATTGAAATCCTCTCATTGTTTTCTTCAGGGCTGCACTATAGCCTCTTGTTTCTGAATCTGTATGTCCACCTCAGAATATACCAATCCCAGGTGCAGAATTTGGCATTTATTCTTGTAAAATTTCATACAGTTGGTGATTGCCCAGCACTTTATTCTCAACCCTTGAGGGAACCAATCTCCTAATTTAGCATCATCAGCAAACTTACTTAGTGTGCACTCAACTCTTGTGTCCAGGTCATTAATATAAACATTGAAGAGAACTGGCCCTAAAGCTGAACTCTGGGGAACACCACTAGTGACTGGCCACCAGCCAGGTGTTACCCCATTTACTACAACTCTTTGAGCCTGACCCTTCAGCCACTAGTTCACCCATCATACTGTGTCCATGTCTAATTGTACACTGGACATTTTATCCACAGGGACACTGTGAGAGACAATATCAAAAGCTTTGCTAAAATCCAAGAACACTCATGTCCACTGCCTTCCTTTTGTCCACTAGTCAAAAGTGGTGATAAATGTTTCCACATCCAGCACATCTGTTCAGCCTGTTCAGTGAGATTAGTAGCTCCATTCTTAGAAATACCTTTCATCTCTTTAGCTGCAATAACAGAATTTGTCATCAGAATTCAGAAGTTACTGTGTGGAATAAAAGCCTGGTCTCTGTGCCATGGTTTTGGAAGGCACATTGAGCACTGACAGGTGGTGGGGAAATTGGGGATGCCTTTCACACCACTGAAATTTATGCCTTCTTAGCTATCTTCATGAAATGCTAACCAATCCCTCTGTTCTTGCTTTCAAATTAGTGAAGGAGTATGCAGGAAGGAACCAGAAAGGATATTTAACCAAGTGACAGAATATTGAACAATTGATTACTATGAGACACAACTACAACTCACATATTATCTGCTTATTATAATTTTGATTAAATATTCTTATATCAAATGTTTTTTGCTGGAACAGTCAAATGACTTGAATACACTTAAGAAATTGGTCTAATAACAAATGGTCGCATATGATGGCAGTCCTATGGACTGAACTTTGGCCTTCTTACCAGACTCACCACAAAAATGTTATATAGTAATAACACATTGAAACTTTTCATTTTGTTTACTAACATGTTAACTCAGTTTTCATTACTTCTCCGTAGCACCTAATCTTTGCATCTTTTGATTTGTGAAGCATAGAGTATAAAGCTAAGGCTATAAAACACGCTTATATTGTTAAGTTACATTTATATAATTAAAAGGCAAAATTACAACTTAAATGCACCAGAAGAAATTTTTTGATGTGCAAAACTTCTTCACATTTTAACAAAGAAGGTGAAGTAAATAAATCATGTAGCCCACCTGTTTCAAACATAGGGTATTCTTACCAGTAACTACAACAATTTTATCTGCAAAATAGGATTTATTCTACCTTGTGTACAGCTAAAAATTTCTGTGAATAAAAGTGTATTTGAGAACAAAATGGAACCCAAAAAAACTGATTTTGGTACTAGTAAACAACTAACACAATGTCTACCATAGCCCATGAGTTCCATTTTTACCAGTGTTCAGTGACCTATTCGTTATTCAGAAGCACCAAATATTAGGCACCTAGGAGTCAGAGTACTGGCTGTACATGTGAGTGGCTGAGGCATTTAGTATGCAATAGAGAATTTTTTGATGACTCATAGGATGGTAAGTGATATTGGCAAGTGAATATTATGTCACTGTGCACATCAATTTTGCAATGGTAAACTGCTTCTCCTTTTACTACATTGGTTTCATCTTTGCGTTTATCTATGAAAAAATATAATGGACTAAAAATCATTTGTGATGAAGCATTTAGTCACAGCTGTGCCCATTTTCTCAGTCTCTTCTCATTTTGGAAAACAGCACTAGTAAATATTGTGAGAAAATATTGAAAGTAATTAAAATTAAACACTTTGATGGACCATTTATGAATATTCCTTTTTATGAAATTATCTCCATTTCACTGTGTAGTGAGTTGACCTTGGCTAGACGCCAGGTGCCCACCAAACTACTCTATCCTTCCCTCTCCTCAACGGGACAGGGGGAGAAAAGTATGACAAAAGGCTCATGGGTCAAGATAAGGACAGGGAGGTCACTCAACAGTTACCGTCATGGACAAAACAAACTCTACCTAGGGAAATTAATTTAATATATTGACAATCAAATCACAGTAGATTAATGAGAAATTAAACCAAATCTTAAAACACTTTCCCTCCATCCCTTCTTTCTTCCTGGGCTCAACTTCACTTCCAAATTCCCTACCTCCTCCCACCCAGTGGCACAGGTGGACTGGGAATGTGATTTGTGGTCAGCTCATCACACGTTGTTTCAGTCACTCCTTCCTCCCTTCCATGGGAGACAGTCCTCCATGAACTTCTCCAATGTGGGTCCTTCCCACGGGCTGCAGTATTTCATAAACTGCTCCAGCATGGATCCTCTCCATAGGGTGCAGTCCTTCAGGAACAGATTGCTCCAGCGCGGATCTCCCATGCCGTCACAAGTCCTGCCAGCAAACTTGCTTCAATTGGGGCTGCTCTCCCCACAGGTCCTGCTAGGAGTCTGATCCAGCTTGGGCTTTTCATGGGATCACAACCTTCTTCAGGTACGTCCACCTGCTTCAGCATGGGGTCCTCCATGGACTGCAGGTGAATACGTGCTCGACCATGGGCCTCCATGGCCTGCAAGGGAATCTCTGTTCCGACGCCTGGAGCATCTCCTCCTCCTCCTTCTTCACCAACCCTGGTGTCTGCAGAGTTGTTTCTTTCACATATTCTTGTTCCTCTCCTCCAGCTGCCACTGCACCACAGCTTTTTCCCCCCTTCTTAAAGGGGGGAAAGCACCTTCCAGAGGCGCTACAGCCTTGGCCAGCAGCGGGTCTGTTTTGGAGACAGCTGGCATTGGCTCTATTGGAAGTGCAGCCCCCCTCACTACTTTGCCATGCAAACCCAATACACACTTATATTTTTTGAAATTACAACAGCGATACACAGCAGAAGGCAAGAGAACATGCATGTACTTTTAGTTTATTTTGTAGTTTGAGTAGGAGTGTTTCCTCTAACATGTTTTGGTTTTCGTAATTCTTAAAGGTCACTGGCAAATAAAAGAAGTCAAAATTGAGATTGAAAATAGAACATCTAAAGACCCAAGTGGTGAGGTCTAGGGAGCTAAAATTAAGAAAAGAAAATTAAAAAAAGCCCTATTTTGTCAAACCTTTTTTATTTCTTGTTACAATATATAGCTATTGCCTCATGCAAGGTAATACAGATGTAGGAAACAGGAAGCAGATTATCTTTGCAACCTCTTTAACTTCCAAGTGGTCTGTTTTCAAACAAATGATTACATCAATCTAATCACAGTTTCCCAAGGCAAAGAGTAATAAAAATGAATAGCTTTTTTTTTCTTTTTTTCAACTTTTTAATTCACAATAGCCACAATAGGGAGACATTTAATAACCAAACCAGTAGTTTATGTACAGGACACCTGCTAAAGTATTAGCATATTATATTCTCCAAAGAAGATTTTTACAACACATCAATATAAGAATCCTACGAAGAGAAAGCAGCATATGGCATATTTTATTAAGGTTGTGTGTGGCCGATATCTCATGGCATTATGTAGGGAAGCACACTGTTTTTTCAGACTGTGGTCCTCATTTTTTTTTTTTTTTTTACTATTTGTTTATCAGTGGTTCAATTTTCAAGAAGATTTTTTTGTTTTTTGTTTTTTTTTTTTTTCATTGAAAGATACCTTATTAACCTGCATACACATTTTGTCCAGTTTTTGTAGTTCAGGAATTAACTAAAACAAGATTAAAAATTTAAAATATCAATGAAATGATTAAATAGCTTATTTAGAATAGCAGATTTAGCAATTAGTAGATCCTGTGATCCTCAGTATTGAGAACGGCTGTTTTCATATTGAAATATGAAAAAAAAAAATTTCTCCAGTTATCTATTTTTGCTTTTAATGTGAGTCTTCTACTTCGTCTTACCATGAAAACCAGAAAATTTGCCTTGCGATCTTTGACGTGTCAATATTCATCACTTTATCTGTGCTTCATTTTTCACTGTGACCTAAATATTTAGTGAGTCTTCATATTTGTGTTAGTTCATTTTCTTAAGGAAGATAAGCTGATATTGAAATCAAGTGATTTTTCTTGGTTAGTTAAAGTGTGTCTCATTGTTTTCCTGAGTATAATAAGCAAATAGCAGATTTGTTTGTTTTGTTTATGATTCAGAACCTCTGTCTTAAAAATGTTCTAACCCCTCATTCTTTTTCTGAAGTGTATTAGCAGTAATTTTTCTCACCATGTCCTTTGCATTCCTGCTGGCTCCTTTGACTGGTCTTGGCACAGAACATTTCAGTATCGCTCATCTATCTGAAGCCAGCTACCAGCTCTCCTTAGCTTTGGATGCAATCTCACTGCTGTCATGTTTTAAGCAGGGAGTCCCTCGTGCTGCTTTAACAAGGTTTCACTGAATATCCATTGCATAAATTAACAGCTCAAAAATCAATTTTCTAATAGGTTTGAATTTCCTCCAGAGTATTTTAATGTGCTTTGTTTCTTTTTATTCCATTTTGTTGTTAGCTACCCTAATCCTTTCAACAGATTTCAGACTTTGGGATCATAGAGAAATATAGTCCTCATCACAACCCTTTCTGTATTTATTCCCATTCCCAATTTTTCTTCTACGAGGAGTGAGAGTAAGGGCAAGAAAGGAAGAAAGCGATACTTTGTACTGTTGTATTATCCTGGATTCCTATGTTGGCAACAAGCCCCATTGCTAAGTCAAAGAGACCACCTCCAGCTTTCATAAACATTCGTATCTATAGATCAGTGACTATAAAACATGCACATCTGCTCTCTTCCTTCTCCTAATCTGTATAAACTAAATAACAGGTTTCTCTGAATGAAGAGTGAAAAAGCAGTCAGAGGCCTGGCTCTGTTTTTTGTAAAAATGACAAGTTATTGTATTTTTCTTTTATTAGTAGCATATTGGGCTGTGAGGCATGAAGTATAGAGAATGACCATATTTAGCTTGTTTGTTCTGAGTACACTTATTTGTATAAAAAGCAATTTTTTTAGCACATTTAATATCAAATATTGATTTCTCTGCTAAACGCATTCCAACTACTATAATTCTTTAATTATAAAGCCTAATAAAAGTATAAATAAATAAACTACTAAAATTTTAATTGAATAAACTGTATTTATTTTAATTATTTTATTATTTACATTGAAATTTATGCCCTATTTATAGTAGTGTTTTTGCAGTATATATACGCTAGCATACATTGACTAACTACATACAGACTTCTTTCTGCCTTAGTTAAATACATAGAAATCATTGGTATAATGTCTTATAATAAAGATAAGACAATGCCTTGGGTTTTTAAGTGAAATAGAAATAGAATAGAACTAGCTGACTGCTGAAAGGAGAACTTGCTATGATTTTATGTTCTGCAAAGGTTTCTATATCATGGTTATCATTACAGGGTCACTAGTTACCTTAAGTAACATTGCTAAGTCTGTTGCATCACACAGGCTTGTTAGTCTAACCTCGGTGCTGGGAAGGTTACAGAGCAGATCATCATTACTGCCATCATGTGGNACTGCCATCATGTGGCACATATATGACAACCAGTTAATCAGGCCCAGTCACCATGGG
>VXBO01008300.1:92214-117033 GCA_013400135.1 Rhinoptilus africanus | reverse complement strand
CCCAACACATCCTATGATTCTAAAGGACAGAACAGTGAGTGGGCTGGCTAATGGCTTCTACCTGCAGCAGGAAAGACACTGAATCATTAGGTAAACTAGTTCAAAATGCTGCTGTAACCAACCTATATTAAGTGAACAAACATGATCGTGGCAATCTCAGTTGCTTCAAAACTTTCATCGGGAGCAATCTCTTTCTAATCATTGCAGTATGACTCAGTTTTCTGCATTTCACGTCCTTTGGAATTGTTTTGAAGAGATTTTACTCCCACTAAAAATAGAATTACGGGGTTTTTTTCAGTGTTGTTATTCTCACAATTCTTCTTTTGACACATGCTGATACTGTATTTGATATGACAACAGCTTTGTGATAAAAGAACTTAATATTAGCCCTAAAATTGCTTTTCTACAGCAGTGTATCACGCAGCTCAGAGACCAGGCTAAAGCTGTAGTGGGCAGACCTCTCAGCTGGAGGAAATTGCCATAGCTCCTCTGACTAGCAATTAACTCAAACTGAAAACTTGATTCTCAAGTTTTAGACAAAAAAGGAAAACAAAATCCATCAGCTCTCTTCTTCTGTAGAAACACACTAACGTCCTGTTCACGTCTGCTGGTACTGACTTCGGTTCTTTTATATATATGCTGCCTGACCATTTTATTATAAAAAAGAAAGGTGCTGAAAGCCTTTTTTTCAGATATCTTTGATGGGTTGTCTTAATTTGGTTGTTGGTACTACAACTGGAGCTCTCTCTGCTTAGCACTCTATCAAAAAGAGAGGCAATATTTGTATTTTACTTGCGCAGCTGGGAAACCAAGGCGCAGGAAGATTCAGTGAGGTCCTCAGAGCCTCCAGAGCTGGGGAAAACCAGACAGGAAATACAAATCTGCATCGATACTAGTGTTTCAAGCACCCAGACACAAGAGAACAGTATGTTGTTACAGTGAGAACTGTGTTTTCTTCTTCCCAAATCCTTTTTTCACAATTATGGGAGAATCAAATGAAGAAAATGGTGAGAATAGCTTCTGAATTATGCCAGGGTGCTGAGCAGCTGTAATAAAACAAAACAGAAACTTTGTGGTCTGATAGCCTAATTTAGATAGATACGGGGATTTGTGTCTGGCTGTCCTATGCTGTCAGCATGAGGGAAAGTTTTCATATATCCTACTCTGTGACCCATAAAATACAAAAAGATAACGCATTAGAAAAGGATAACAGCATGCTGTCAGAATTGAACTGGCTGTTAAAAGTAATTTTGAAATAAGCATTGTACAATCTTTGTGATTAATAGAAATAAAGGGAGAAGAGAGCTTAAAAAAGCCTTCTCTGTGAACATTAGAAGTTCAGCTCTAATCCTTTTGGGCTCAGTGGAGGACTTGGAACAACCAAAAGTGAATTTAGCGTGTTTTCACTGCTTTTAAACCAATCAAATAAAATACACTGAAACTGAATTAACAACATTATTCTTTTATTTCTGTTATTACTCTGTTTATGATGCTGTTATTTCTTTGTCATTGTCAGTGTTTTGCACTACCCAGTGGCTGCTCAAAAAACCCCCTGATCCTTGAATCTTGGAATAAGACCTTCCCATGGCACAGGAACTTGACTCTGCTGTTCGTCAGGTCCAGCACTCTCCTTCACCTTCAGCACCAGAGATGGCACAGCTGGATCCAAGCAATGAGATCAATTATACATGTTTCTGAAAACCCCTGCAATGAGAGCAATCCTGTTTATTTCAGTGAGAGTATTCAACAGAGCAGGGAGCTGAAGAACAGGACCCTGTTGGAGCAGGCACCTTTCTCAACATATTTCTAAGTCATTTACTCTGTGAACAGTCCATTTTGTTCTACTGAAATGACAACTTACTTCCTAGAAAATAAAAAGATCTGATTGCCAAAGAAAGCAGCAGTTAATGGGGAAGTTCACGGAGAGAAGAGCAAACATCAGGAGGAAACTCAACTCACTTTTCATTGTGGAAGATCCTCATTTTAAAGCCATAAAAAGCATTTCTTCGGGAAACCATAAGATCCATATTGCATTTGTGTCTGCCTGTCAGCATTGTTAGCTAATAGAAACTGATTTCATCGTTATATTTTTTCTCATAACAGGTGTTTCTGACACGGTGAGTCCTTGACTTCTGTCTTTTGAAAATATTTTGATGCTGTAAAAGAAATCAAGCAGCATTAGGAAATTCGCACTCAATGTTTTTTAAAGACCATGGTGTGTAAGCTTCAGCAGATAATTTCAGAAATGTTCCTCAGTTATTTAAATTTGGGGGCAGGGACAGAAAAGCTTAGAGGGAAGTTTGATAATTTCCTGATAATTGACTCATTTAAAAAAAAAAAACAAAACCCTGCCATACCTGTGATATACTAGTCACTTCTATTTCTTGTTGAGCAGGTAAGGTGTTATTACTGCCATACACTTTCAAAACAATACTTCAAATACCATGTGCATTCATATAATTCTACTATTTAGAACTGGATCCTGACACCTTTTCTTGCATTGAGTGTGCTCTTAATCTGTGAATTCCCCATGAATTCAAGTAAACGCTTGAGGAATAAAGTCTGTGTGTGACTGAAGGTAGCAGAATCGGGATTATACCTTTTGAGAAGCAAAAGCAAAATATCCCAGGTCTTTCAGATAACTACCCCATGTTTGGGAGCTTATATAGGTATGTATCACAAAGTGATACAGGACAAAATACAAATACCTCAGTAGGAACACTGTCTTTAATGCATACCAGAAAAAAACGTGGTATATCTGTTATGTCCGTTTGAAGTTGTGACACAGCACACCAGCCTCCAAACAGTTAGAATCATAGAAGAGCCTGGCCCCATCCTCCTGACACCCACCCTTTAAGTATTTGTAAGCATTGATAAGGTCACCCCTCAACCGTCTTTTTTCCAGACTAAAGAGACCCAAATCCCTCAGCCTTTCCTCATAAGAGAGGTGCTCCAGTCCCCTAATCATCTTGGTAGCCCTGTGCTGCACCCTCTCCAGCAGTTCCCTGTCCTTCTTGAGCTGGGGAGCCCAGAACTGGACACAGGACTCCAGGTGGGGCCTCACCAAGGCAGAGCAGAGGGGGAGGATGACCTCCCTCCACCTGCTGGCCACACTCTTCTTGATGCACCCCAGGATGCCATTGGCCTTCTTGGCCACAAGGGCACATGGCTGGCTCATGGTCATGGTCATGAGGGTGGTGCGGTGCCCTCCTTCTCCAGCCAGGTCCCATCCCGCAGTCCTCATGAGGGGAAGCCCAGCCTGGCTGGGACACCAGCATCCCCCCGGGCAGAACTGAGAAACACTGACAGCACAACGAAGCAGGTATTTTTTGCTGCGGGCCATTTGCAATGGCTAGCAACATTCCTGACTTCCTTTCTGAAATATATGGTGTGCTGACACAGGGAAAGGTGCAGGAGAACCTCTTTCAGAATCAGACGGATCGCAGAGTGGAGTTAGGGGTCAGGTGCATAACATAAACCACGTAAAGAACAAACCTGTGCTTCAGGCAAGCCATGGTGTCTCTGCAGTCCCACCTGATACTGACTTCTCACAGCAGCCTGGATGGCAGCTCTGGTTTCTTCCTCACTAAATAAAATTTGGCTGCTGACATGGGCTTACCTTTAAAGTGCACTAGTGTTACCTGGGCATTTGCGGTGGAATTGCCCACAGGCTCCCTGGGCACTGGCACAGTAATACACCTTCCACGCAGCAATGGTAGGCACAAACTCTCGCTTCTCCTTTCCATTTAACTTCTGTGAGCCAAAAATAACACAGAATGAATTATACCACATAATAATCCCTGTGCCCCAAACTGAGCTCACCGCCTGCAATGTTTGGACAACAAATGCTGGTAATAACCTCTCTGTCTAAACGTATGACAAGAAAATCTGCTTCTATTTTTCTCTAAGTGAAAAAGTAATCTTAAAACCCTTGTCAGTAAAATACTCTCAAATAGGAAAGTCTGTCCTATCTCTTATTCCATATGGGCCATTGTAACTCATCTCACTAGAGCTGGCAGACGCTCTGATTTACCAGATCATTTTGGAATCACTTCCAAGAGAATTATGCAAATTAAGACAAAAAGACCCAAAGAAATTAACCCAAAGGTGAAATGAAAATATAGAGTATGTACATTTTACATGAGAAGCTGGATTACAACAACATGTGGACAAGTTCCAGAAATCTGAATCTGATGGTTTATGGTTCTTAATGGCTACATCATAACAGCACCAAGAGCAGACACAAGTTTTATGTCTGGTGTCAAATTCCCATCTCCTGGAAAAGTTTGTTTCCAGCCTTTCTGTGCTCTTCCCTTTCCGTTGATGCAGCTGATGTGGGGTCCCGCTCAGATGGCATGACACAGCCCTCTGGGGCCGTCTGGCTCACAACAACTGCTATGAAGGCAAGGAGCAGTGTGCCAGCCACCTCACCTGTGGGTAAATGTCATCTACTAAGTCACCCAGAACATGAGAGCAGGTTTTCAGTTAAATAAGGTGCTCTGTAAGGTATGGAATAAAGGATTAGTCTTTCAGTTTTAACAGATGGGATGAAAAAAAGGTTAAAAGGAGGAGGATGAGAACAGACTCGCTGATGAACAGGGAACTAAAGCCCAGCATCCCCAAGGTCTTTGCGTACCTCTGTTCACTGGATGTCAGGCACTTGAAAACACTTTTGAGTACATGGGCCCCCAAAAGATTGTGAGGGAGCCAGAATTTCAGATTGTATCCTCTGTTTTCCACTCCAGGCCCTGCTCAAAGGTCTTCTGGTTGAGGGCCAGCTGTTGCAGGGAGCAGAAGTGGTCCCTGAAGTTACAATTTTACCGATAGCTCTGCCCACTGCAGCGCTGCAGCTTGGTCTGGCCTCTCTTACCCGTACGCTAGAAAGGATTGCTGCTCCTGGAAGTCTGTTTCCTTTAAAGTCTACTTGACAACTTCATGGTAGATGTAAAACTGGACCATATGTTGAAAGGAAAGCCAAGGCTTCCTTACTTCAATTAGTCTCAGGAAAATAAAGTTACAAGGACTGAGTTGCATGGCTTTTATCAGTAGCTGTTTCTCCTGTATTTCCACTTCAAAAATATCAGAGAGGATGGAAGTACACAGGTGAACAAAGAAATCTTGTAACTCCTGGAAGCTCTACTGAATATCAGATGGAATATCGGAGAGTTTGAAAGGTGATGTTTTCTATGTTTTTTACAGTTGTCCTTAAATTCTGCCTGATTTGTACCTTAGTTTATGTCTCCGTGAGGAAAAAAAGACCATTAAGTAAGTTCAGCATGAGAGATTATCTTTCAGCATTTGAGCTGAGTTAATTAACGTGCATTGAGAACATATATTACTTTTTACTGACAGCATACTCTTGAATATATAAAACCAGAAATAGCGTGGGGTTTTTTGTTGGGTGACAGGCTAATGGTTGTTTATTTCAAATTCTTAAGTGAAACGCTAAGACTGTAGAAATTTTAGGAGAACCTTGCTGATTTATACAGAACATGAGGTGCTGAAATTAAATAGGTGCTAACAAAAGCAAAACAAAAATGACTTTTAAACAACTGTGTTGAAACTCTATTTCGTTGTAATAGCTCATTTTCCTGTCTCTCATGCAGTCACGTTTTCATTAGTTCTGCAGTGAAAAGAATCATCCAGTCCAGGCAGGATCTGAATCCCTAACAATAGACAGGATGGAAGGAAAAAACAAAGTGGCCTGAATACATAAGGCAGCCTAACTTTGGTCCAGTCTTGGAGAGCATCCCAAATATTAATAAAGAATTATACATAATTGCAAGAGAATCTTCCTGCTGACTAAAGCCAACATCCCTTTCTCCATACAGCTCTTAAATACGCTGCTTTATTTTTTTTCAAAGCATTACTTTATCAATACAACCTGTTGCTTTTGCTGATAATCACCAAAGAGCAATATATTTACTTCTGTGATGTCAGGTAAAGGAAATATTCCAGGTCCCTTGGGTGACTACTGAGCTGTCAGTGAATTAATTAAAGAGACGTTTCCACATTATATGTGACAAATTATTAGTGATACTACAAGGAAGAGATGTGTCGGAGGGGAGCTGCCATTTTGTGATTCATCATTTTTTCCGGCTCTCCTCCTGCTTTGCATGCATCCTACTGGAAGTAGCTGCTACTGTCTTGTTACTGATGCATTTTTCACACAGGCTATAATCTCAGTCTTTGCTTGCAGCAGTGAATATTGTACTTATTTATTCTCTTCGCTGTTTCAGAGGTAAGGAGACTGCAGATTTACATGCCTTGCACTGTTACATGCATATCACTAGAAAAAGAAAAAAAGTGGACAAAAAAGAATAGACTGTCTTGTAACTATGATGCAGATAAAAGGAGATGAATTCTTCTACATTAATTACACCAGTATTCAAGGAAGAGAAGTCTCCATGGCAACCTTTTTGTCATATGGCACGCATAAAGATCCAAGTATCCTATGAAACTACTATTTACTTTTTTAAAATACTGAAGGACAGGGGGAAAGACATAGTAACGTGCGCTTCAGTAAACATTAACATGCAGCTGTGTCCACAACTAACCAGAAGAACTCTGAGGTATTTACTGCTGGGGTTTGTTTAATAAGTCTTTGCATGTGCAAAACTTTTATTCATGACAGTGCTGTTTAGCATCTGCCTGAGGACTCCAAGGTCAACCATGTCCTTGCATGAAGAGCTTCCTCATTCTTCTCATTAACTGCATCTCACATTACCACGGCAAGGGGAGAATAGCTATTGTAGGACCCTATCAACCACTATAGCAGGGAGTATACCTACTGGGACAGAGAACTTACCAGAGGTGAGTCAGAGCAGAAGACAAAACAGGGAATTCCTTTCCCCAAAAGCTTTTAGCAGCAGCAGTTTTGTTGTTCCTTCTTTTTATACTGGCAAATGAAGACCTGTACACCTGAAATCAGTGCAGGGCAAACTGGCAGAAGCTGCACTAACGAACCAAATTCATAAATGCACAGACAAATGACACTGGGGAAGATCACATTATCTTTTGTTTAGAGAAAAGTTATGCCTCACAAATCCACGTGAGTCCTCTGAAGTTGACTGAGTAGACTGAGCGCACAGACAAGCATCACCGGCTCATGGTCTGCTACATCTCCAGAAGGCTTTCAGCAAGATTTCCTCCTCCTCTCCAAGCAGAAAGCTCTTCAAGAGACTCAGTTACTACAGACTAAAAGGAGAAAGTCCTCTATTGGATTAGTACTTTACTAATAGATAGGAAACAAAAGGTAGGAACAAATGATATTTTTGCAAAATGGGAGAGGTTGCAGAAATTGGTGCTAGGACCTATGCTGTCTAACATACCCCTAAATGATCTAAAAATGAGTAGAGTGTAGTGTCAATTTGCAGATGATACTAAATTTTTCAGGGCAATGGTCAAAATTAAAGAAAAAAGTCAACTGTGACAGGCTGCAGAAAGGTTCTTGAAAGAATGATGGGTAAATAAAACGGCATATGAATTTCACTGATTGTGAGGTGATTCACAAGAAGAAAAACAACCCTCGTTTTGCATATAGAATGATGGGGTCTGAACTAGCAATTACCATTCAGAAAAGGGATCTTGGAATTACAATAAATAGTTCTGTGAAAATGTCAGCTCAAAGCTTGGCAGCGGTCAAAAAAGCAAATAGAACAGAGAACAAAAAAAACAAACGTCACTAGGCTGCTGCTGGTCTAGATGGTAGCTGCATCCTCAGTCGGATGCATAACCTTCATCCCCCAACCCCAAGAGAATACAGTACTATGAGAAAAGGTGCATCAAAAGGTAACACAGATGGTTAAGGTGTGGGATTTCCATACAAGAAGAGATTAAGCAGACTAGAACCCTTCAGCCTGGAAGATAAATGACCTTTATGATGTCTATAAAGTCATGATAATGCAGAGGTAAATAAAGGATGATTGTTCACTGCTGTACAAGAACAAAGGGGCATCAAATGAATCATAAAAGCAACAGGCTCAAAGCAAACAAAAGGAGTCACCTTCCTATACCATCCATAGCTCAGGTGTGGAATCCCTTACTGCTGCAGGCTGTGAGTGCCATAAGCTTTCTCAGGGGCTCAAAAAGAAGTTCAGACACATTCATACAAAAAGTTCCTTCAAGGATTATCAAACAAAACAAGCCTGAGTCTCAGGCTAAAGAAGCATTGCAAAGTTGTTTTGTCTCTTCTTTGTGCTCCACCCTATGCACCATCAGAGACATAGTACTGAATAAAGCAGACACCCACTCTGGCCTGGGACAGGCATTCTTGTGTTAAACCATTATTCCACCGCATTAGAGGTGGGATAATACACACATTCAGCAAGTTCTCCTGTGTAGTATGGATCTGTGCTTCCTAAACAGTCAGGCCATCTCCGTCTCAGTTTTGCATATGCTTGCTCTCAAAAGGTATCAGCCTTCCCTAAAGAGTCTTGATCTGTGAGCTACAAATCTAGCCTATCCCCTTTCCGACCACTGAAGGGTATTCCTGAGCTCCTGGTGCAATTCTTCATCAAAACAAGGGAATAAGTCCTTTCAGCTTCAATTTCTCAGCAGGTCAGTTGCGAGGGGAGAAGCCGGTCCTCCATCTATTACCTCTAACCCGCTACTGTCAGTGTTGCACATGCCATTCCATAGCAAACTCTTGGGAAAAAATAGTCAAAAGCCAGCTGCAAATTTACTCCTCATATTGTCTAAATGTATCTTAGGCTTGGCACAAAATAGATTTGGAGGGACTGAAAAATCTTAATGTATGCCTTCCTGACAATGACGGAGGGCCATTTCCATCGTTCTGAGCTTCTGTGCAGGAACTCAGGCGCTTGGTCATGCAGTACTGTGGTTTTTCATCAGAAAAATGACATGTGTCCAAGGGTGTGCACTTAAACAGAGAAACGTACTGAATGCGTAGGGAGGATGGCAAGTTGCATTCTGCAATTACGGATTGCTACAAGGATCATTTCTTTCTCTCTCTTTCCATTCAGCATCTGTATGAAGTCACGGTATGGACACGGAGTGAGAAAGTGCAAAACACATTAATTATTTCTCATCTTTATAGCCCACTTGAAGAGTACAGACTGGGTGGGTGGACTGTAAAATGGGTGAAAAGCTGACAAGAGCAATGGGCTCAAATAATAGTACTCCATGTTTCAAAGCCTAGCTAGCGGCTCATTCCCATCAGCATTCCTCAGGGCTGAGTACTGAGCCCAGCTGTTCGACATCACCACCTGTGGCCTGGGCGATGTGACAGAACTCATCTCTGCGGATAACACCACGGGTAAGCGGCTGAGGAGGCAGAGGAGAGAGCTGCACGCAGAGAGACCTCAGCAGCTGGAGAAACGGGATGAAAAAAATCCTCCTGAAGTTCAACAAAGACAAACGCAGTCTCTCACCTGGAATAATCCTGTGAAGCAGCATGGGTTGAGAACGGACTGCTCGGGAGGCAGCTTTGCAGAGGAGGAGCTGGGAGTGCTGGTGGCCAACTCGTACTGGGCCAAGTTAGAGAGACTGTAATCAGCAGGTCAAGAGAAGTGATGCTTCTCCTACATGCAGCTCTTTTAAGACCCCACTTGGAGGACTGGCAAGAGAAACACCAACACACTGGAGCAAGTCTGGGGTCACATCGCTAGGAAGTTCCACCTAAACATGAGGAGGAACTTCTTTCCCTTGAGGGTGGCAGAGCACTGGAACAAGCTGCCCAGGGAGGTGGTGGAGTCTCCGTCTCTGGAGACATTCAAAACCCGCCTGGACGCGTTCCTGTGTAACCTGCTCTAAGGTGGCCCTGCTCTGGCAGGGGGGTTGGACTAGAGGTCCCTTCCAACCTTATGATTCTGTGATTCTGTGATTCTATGATTCTAAGGGACTGGTGCACATCATGTGCAAAAAGAGGTTGAAGGAGCTTGGTTTGTTCAGGCTGGAGAAGAAATGGCTTCAGGCTGGCCAGGGGCCTTCTTCAGCTGTCTTCTGGGGTTTATAGAAGAGACAGGCTCAGAAGGGTTGGAGGTGCACAGCAAAAAGACAGCAGGTAATGCTCACAAGTCACAATGAGGGAAATTCCAACCCTAAGGTAAAAAGATCACAATTACGGTGTTTACACACTAGCTCAGGTTGCCCAGGGAATTTTCAGTACCTCCATCGTTGGAAATACTCAAAACGTGACTATACAAAGACTGGCCAACCTAATCTGACTTTTAAGTCAGCCCTGCTCGGAGCAGGGTGTTGAATTACACTTAAGGGTGCCTAGCCGTCCTGGCATGCCAAGGGATGCTGGGCATTTATTTCTCTAGCCTATTCGAGGAGAACTGGGTGCACCTGTCTGTGTGTGCTGAACAGGTTGGTATGGAGCTGCTCAGAGCATCTGGAAGTCCTGTCTCCTCACTCAGGGTCTCTCTTGATGCCTACCAAGCCCCACGGAATGTAAATATCTCCCAGCTGCCAGGCCCACCTATTCTCTGTAGCACAGCTTGTCCTGCAAGGAGGGAAATTGCTATATGGCTGTTGCTGTTTTAAAGACACAAGGGATGTTTCCTTCTCACCTGTGGATATTTATAGCTGGAACACTATCCGAGGAGAGACTGGAAAAGTGTTACTTTAATGCTTTATTGCCTATGAAACCGTTTTCATCTATTTATTTTTACATAGTTATTCTAGTAGGTAAAAATACCTTATTTTGCCCTTTTTCTGGGTTTGGGTTTCTTTTTATTATTATTCTTTCATGTTTGTGTAGAAACCAACAATTCTTACCCTCATTTAGGAGACTAGGAAGGTTCTATCTTGGGTAAATACATATTTATTCATACTTAATAGAGCAAAATTACTCCCACCTGAGCTATTAGTCTATCAGCTAAGTATGTAATTAAGGTTTTTTAAAGCATATTACGTACTCAGCAGACCAGAATGACAATACAGAAGTTACTTTAGTCAGTCTATCTGGTAAATAGGCAATTATACCTTTTATTCAAATTTTTATTTACCATTTAAGAGAGTCATTCAAGTCCATTAAATTTTCCACAGACACTACTCTTCTTCATCTGTGTACGTAACAATGTTTCATTTATTCAACTGAATTGAACATATATTTTGAGTTGCTAGTGGGGTGTACATGAAGAAATATGTTATCCAACATGCCATGAAAGTCTTACTCATAGAAAAAAATTGCATCTAGGGTGCATCACTTACTCTCTGCCTATTGCTGCCTCTCTTGAGGCTTCTCCAAGCTTCCCAAATCCCCACCACGAAGCATATATTAGCATTTTGAGAGTTATAAAAATCTGCCACAAAAATAATTCACCTTAACATGAGAATGATACATAAATATATGGTATTCCTGTCCTGACAGGACAGGATAAATGACAGAATAAATATGCAATACAGCTAATAGTAGCTGTATGTGAAAGACTTACCCTATAGGAAAAGGAACATGACAGCTTTTCCACTGAGCTTTTCCATTTGTTTTCAGGAACATTTTATGAAAGCTTTTATAAATTAAGCTCATCCTTATGTAGGAAATAATTACACATATGTCTTCTTCCTTTGAAGTCAAGCAACATTAAGGATGGGTTTGAGCGTCCTGCTTAAGCAGGTTCTCAGTTTACATAAATTTTGAAAACATCAACACTGAAGAGTGATCTCTTTTAAATCATTTCTAGAGACTTCTAAAATGTTTTATTATACTTTCTTTTTGTGTGTTATCCATGCAATTTAAAATGTCTTAAAATGCCACTTAAATAGTGTCATTTTCTATAAAATATGCAGGACCATCACTGTAAATGGATTGGTCCATGAGCATTCACCTGCAAAAGCCTGGTAAAAGCTACAGCTTTTAGGCGTTGATCCAGCAAAGCTCTTAAGCACAAGCTTAACTTTACCAAACAGGTAGTTCCGTACTAGTGGAAGTAATGAGACCATTCCTAGAAATATAAAAGTGAGGCTTTTTCATCTCTTTGGTTTTGTACAGGAGAAGACCATGCTCAAATTGATGAATGCCCAGATTCACCATATCCTCAATACCTGTAAATGGCTTACAACAATTAGACAAGATGTTTACTGTCAGAAGGAAGGAAAGCGGTTATTTTTGACAAACAAGGTGAAATACCACTGTAGATTTTTAATATTGCTCTCTCTCAACATAACCAACTGCATTTTTACAGGGATTTTTTTAAAAGGTTTTTGTGGAGTACAGAATTTAGGCAAGAAACATTTTTGAAACTAGGAGGATGGTGGTGGTGTTTCTTTGTTGTAATATTTGAAGAAGAGACTGACCAGGTATCCCTGGGCTTAAAGTAGTGCCTCTTTGTTCTTTACTCAACAGAGAGAATGGCTATAAAAAAAGCAGCTCTTGTAGGAAACAGACCTTTAAAGTCCAAGCCTATTAAAATCTGTAAAATGACCTCTGTTCTGGAAAATGGGGATAATGCTGATTCTCTTTCTTCCTCCAAATAACAAACGACCTTGGATATATTCAGCTACATTCCAGCCTTCAGACGTGGATGCTACCACGAACTACACATTCACTTGCACAGCATATTAGTAAAGACCTCTGTCATCCTGGTATAATAATGGCACAAACAATAAGAAAAGTTTTAAAAGCCTCCTTTTCACACTCTTTGTTGGCAAGGAACCAAGATTTTTCTTCTCTGAATTTTGGTTATGGTGTTTCTTACTATGGCACAAGTTCATCAGCAATCTTTCTGTTATCAAAGAAATCCTTCTTTCTTTTGGTGTCATGCTGTCCATGTAAAAAGTGTTATACATTTAAATGTATTACTTATTGATTTATTATACGTGTAGAATCTGAACCATAAGGTATAACTTAACTTCTATTGCAGATTCTGGTGTTGGTTTTCAATGTATCTCACAAAACAATATTGAACTAAGCCCTCTGTGGGCAGCTGCTATTGTCCAATTTAATTTATGGTTTGATAAACAAGGAATACAAAGGTTAGGGAGCTCACAAAGGAAATTCTTTCCACTTCTGAGAATAATTCTCTTTTTTTTTTTGCTTTCAGCCCTCTGTTCCTGTTATTCTTTCTGTTTCTCATTGTGGCTTCCAAAAAGTAATTGGGATTTGATCCTGTGGTTCAATACCTTCCCAGTTTTTGAGTTTTCATTTATGTTTTCCTGCAGTTTGCACCTTCTACACGCTACATGTGCATAAACATCATGAGCAAGATTCTTACTTGCTGTAGACTGGTGTAAATGCTGAGATTTCAGGGGCTCTATGTCAGTTTACAACAGCAGAGGCTCTAGTCACAAATTCCAAACATAAATGGCAAGTTTCCAATGTTTTTCATTAATTTAGTGGGCTTTTTTAATCTGAAAGCTAGAGCAGGATTTACCTAATCGTTAAGAACACTGCTTTTTTTATGGGCATTTTCCATTTTCTTTATAATGCCCTGTAAGGATGCCTCTGTCAAACAGGAGTTAGAATATCGCTGTTTCCTGAAGAGGTCACTCCTTGACTGCTTGTCATATGGACACAGATATTATTGACCAATAGTATCGCCTTCAGGAAGCCAAAACAGTATTTCTTTTGAGAGTTATGGTTATGAACACCTATGTAGTATACGTGCCAACTTCCTTTTTTAATGTTTTAGCAAAACTGCATGTGGCCAGCTGGTGTAATATAGTAGTTATAATTAAGACATCAACTTTTTCATAGACAGAAGTATTTCCTGTTCTGAATAGAGAAAATATCAATCATTGTGTGATAACTGTCTGAAAATCCTAATTTTCATTGACAATCACTTTTTTTTAACTAATGACACGTGAACTTATGCATAGGCTGTGAAACATCTTTGAGAATTACTTGTATTCATTGTTACTTTTTTTTTTTTTTTTTTTTAATCAGTGGGGCATTGCTATCTGAGTATACAACCAAAAGTAAGAGACCTTTGGAGAAGCTTTTCAGGAGAGGAATTGATTAAAATGACCCTTCATAGCTTCAGTTTTCCTGAAGCGACCCTCATTGGTCATCAACCAGTTACAACAATTACCTCTGATCACTGTAAACAGGTGAATGGAATTTTAAACTCCTGCTTTATCACAGGAATGCCTGACAGGAGAGAAATAATGAATACAATGTAGAAGGCTGGTATCTTGGACAGACAGGGACTCCAGATAAAACAAAGGAAATGGAAAGGATATGCTCATAATCTATGTTGTGCCTTGCACAGACATCTGGACCAATTTTGCTCTCAGAAAATCACCCAACCAAAAGAGTTTAAAAAAGAAGGAAATAATGGTTAACTCAGAGCAGTTTCCCAGTCCTCCTCACCAGGCCATCCTGCCAATTCCCGTGCCGGAACAAAAGAAGGGGACACCAGGAGCAGAATGGGAGCATGGGCGCATAACAAGGTGTCTCCTTTTGGAGGAAGTTGTGGTGTAAGGTGTTTGCAGGACTGGGCTCAGTTACAGCTGCCCGTATTGACATAATGCCATCGGTTTTCATGGGAATTGCCCTGAACTAGTAGGAGAGTCTAGGCAGCTCTCCTATAAGTGAAATGCATGACTGCATTGGTGCGTTCTTAGTAAAATCCCATACCTATGAAATTTGGCGCATGGACAAGTTGGGTGCTGAGGAGCTGCAGAGACACAGTTTTCCAACAGAACAGATTTTTAGCTGTTCAGCATCAACACATGGATATAGAGTTTCCCTGTGTTCTTTCCTCTTCCATTGCTCACCTTCCTGGGACCTTCAATAAGTCTGGCCAGAGTGTTGCTTTCACAGCTTGGTGAGGACAAAGTCCCGTGCTGCAACAGTTTTCATAAACTGACCCATTCTGGTACCTAAATAGAGCTTCAGAATGAACGTCCCTGCGGGTGAGCGCTGAAGTACTTGATAAAATGTTGCCCCTACTGCATCCAGTGCACATACTTTTCCCCTACCCTTTATATAAAATAGTTAGTAATTGTATAATGGGTAATCCGATGTGTGATCCATTATAACAAGATAATTCTGGATCGATGCAATTAAATCTCAATGTACACAGAGATGCCTTCTCTTCTGATTAAGTTAGTAACCTCTTTGCTCAACTCCTACAATCCATTTTACCAAGTCTTTCTTTACTCTGAAAAGATAATTTTTTCAGTTCCAAAATGGAATGTAACTAGCTTGATTATAACGGCTCCCCCTTATGATTATATGACTGTGCTGTTCCAGCCCTTTGCTTTTCAGTTCCACATCTTGTGTCACCACATGACGAACTCTGCAGAATACAATTAACAGCTGTTGTGCTGCTGGCAAGGGGGACGTTGCACGCAAGCTGCCTCCCAATTCAAAAGAAAAAGCTTAAAAAAAATGTTAAGAGATCGAAAACCTTCTACTCCCAAAGTTAAGGCATGCCATGAAAAATGGGCCATTGCTTGAAAACTGATCACCTGAACTGTTATGGCAGCTGGATATGACATCTCTAGGAAATGCTTTCCTCTTCCAAAATTATTCCTTAAACAAAAGCCTCTGAGCCTTGATATCTGTAGGAGACAGCAAGACCTCCAAAGACCCAAGTGTCTGGGAAGAATAAAGAAGGTGTCTTTGTCACTTTTTAGACATGTTGCTATTAATGGTGGAGTTTATTTCTGTTAACAGCTCCTTGATTCCAGTAAGTCCTTCTTATGGCCAGAAGTCATTGTGAGATGTCTGTGGGGCATTTCTCAGAATGGTGAGCTTTAATCTTCCATTTATTAGTCCTTGGCACTGACATCTGAATCCCTACGCTCTTTCTCTGTCTCTAGCCCCAGGACGTGAAGACTGTCAGATCTCAGGGTTTGAGGAGGGAGCCTGTGGCCCCCTCACATAAGGGCTTTGCACAGTGCCACCAGGGAAGAGCATGGGGAGAGTCTTTGACAGCTGCTGTTTCCTCCTCTGAATGCGTCGCCTCCAATGGACATTGCCTCCTAGCCTCAGCCAGAAGCACTCCTTCTGCACCATGAGCACCTTCTGCTGCTCTTGTACCCAAAAGCCAAGAACCAGACCAAACTGCTCTGGTTCTCTGCGCTGTCTGCTACAGGGGGCAGTCACCACTACTCGCTCTTCTGGAGTCCTGCTCTAACCCCTTGTGAGGCTTGGAAGTGAGGGGTGAGGCTTGGGGTTACCCACCGTCTAGCTAGTGGAGCGACAATAACATTAAGAGGACAGCATTGGGCTGCGTCCCTTATAGAATCACAGAATCATAGAATCGCTGAGGTTGGAAGGGACCTTTAAGATCATCAAGTCCAACCATTAACTTGCCCTGACAAAAACCCCTTCTAAACCGTATCTCTAAGTACCTCATCTACCCTTTTCTTAAACACCTCCAGGGATGATGAATCTACCACCTCCCTGGGGAGCCTATTCCAATGTTTAATAACCCTTTCAGTGTAAAAATGTTTCCTGATATCCAATCTAAACCTGCCCTGACATAACTTGAACCCGTTTCCTCTTGTCCTATCACTTGTCACCAGGGAGAAGAGGTCAACCCCCATCTCTCTACAGCCTCCTTTCAGGTAGCTGTAGAGGGTGATGAGGTATCCCCTTGTTCTCCTTCCACAACATCCAACCACCCGTCAGTTATAAGACAGGTGATACATATGACTTCTGCACTGCACTTCAGTTTTCTTCCTCCAGCTCCACTAAACACCCAAATCACTGGTTTTTTCTGTGTGTTTATCAGAACACAGGCTCATTGTCTATTTATATATATACATACACAAATATATATGTGTGTATGCATGAATGGAAAAATATTTATACACACACACATTTATATAATATGTATATGCACATAAGTGTGCATTTAGTGTCTTACTAGGAAAAAGCGCAACGTGTTCACAGTTTTTACAGGGGGTTACACAGTCTCTGCACTTTGAACCAGAGCAGAACCATTGTTCTTGAAGCAGCATTTTTCACTCGTGTGTGGCTAGGGATGGGCAAGGATGCAAGGTATGGGCAGTTTTGTCTTAACTTTCTCATCAGAACCTGTTGATGAAACCAGTCTACCTAAAATTTCTAGTGTTGTATTCGGGATGTCATTCATGACTGCACTTGAAGGAGAAGCTCAGGATCATTTTAAAATCCTGCTCCTATCGCTGATTTCTCATAGCGGATTAGAAAAGACATGTAGTCTCTCTACCTTATTTCCTTACACACCAGGGTGCGGAACACCACCGTAAGAATACTGAAAATATTTTTATTCTAATATCCTTCACTTCATGGGGACCAACACAAAGATGCTTGCATAAAGCATTGAAAATAGGAGACAAGTTGTTCAGCTGAGCTTTTTTGGGAAGCTGAAAAACATCTAGCAATTGTGAGGATGTGTTTTTTCCCCGCAGTTTATTAATACAAATCACTTGTTTCTATTGCCAGTTCTAGTGAACTAGCAAGCTGCCAAGGTGCTAATGAGCGTACAGTCTGAATAGTAATTCCAGTGCCACTGGCCATGATGATTAGGAACACTGCTGAATATAGATGGTGCTGTCTTGACCCTTCTCTCTGCCTCCAACTTGAATGAGCTCTACCCTGCGCCAAAACATTTGTCATTTTCTTTAACTGCAAAGTTTAGAACATTTTGTTTTCCAATGAAAGCACACTGCCACTTCTGAAAGCATCCTTATGTAAGACAGAGAAATAGCCAAAGGTTTGCTTCCACATCCTGAAGTTGTTCAAGGAGCAACCGCATTTTGACTAGAGCAGTTCAAATACTGAAGCTAATAAAAGTGGCCACCTTCAGACACATGGCTTTGAGCCCTTTCATAGTTGCAGAATTCTGATTATGGTAGTTGAGTTTGTTTCCCTTCCCCATCTCACCAACTCCTCGTCTACCACTGCTGTCCCTCATATCAATTTATATAAGAATTTGAGGTGCAGACATATAGGCCAAAAGAATTTTGAAAGGCAAAGTGCTCTGCTCAAGTCCAGCTAGCAGGAACTGAGTTCTTTCTTGTATGAGAATTTAATAAGATAGTGTTATCTAATATCACTCTCCTGTTTCAACTCATGAAAGTAGGATACTGAAGGGAATGACCAGGCCCACTAGCACAGGGTATCTGCTGGGCTAGGGATGTTCCACCACCATTTCCAAGAGCAGCATGTCGGACTGCCATCCTCTCAAGCCAGCTATGTCTATATTCCCTCAGGCCTCTAGAGGAAAAGTTAAGCTTTCTCCCATGTAATGGCTCTGTCAAGTCATGCAATGTTGACAAGCATTGGGAGCCAAGTATATTCTGTTGCTACCATGAGGATTAAAAAGATGTTATACAAAAGATGGCCTTTTTACAATAGCAGATATCTATCTTTGCCCAAGCAAATATGTAAGAACATAGCACTACAGAAGACTACCTCTCTCAAGCCTTAAAACTGTAGACCACGAACTGAAGGAACACCAGAGTAACTATGTCCTCCCTCCTAAACAGCGAATAACTATTTCCTCCCTCCTAAATACAAGAAGCTACAGTTCCTGCTCATTGTGCAACTCTTCATTTGCCACCAGTCTTAGCTGGTTTCTGCTACTTGCTATTTTATCTTTATTCAAGTAAATAAGTGTATTATTTTGCAATCCAGTTTACCAGCAGACTGAAATGAATAATCTATAGTCTGGTGTTTGTTTCTATAAAACATTTTCCTATATAGATCTGTTTAGCAAAGAAGAAAAATATATCTAGCAATATTTTTCACAAAGACAAAATTCTCTGAAGGTCACAAATACCAGCCAAGCATCAGTAATTACAACAGACACTGATATGGGAACTTGAGGCTACTTACCCTATGTGTTGGATACTCCAAGAAAAGGTGACATTTGGCTGTTTGCACTGTACATATCTTAGGAAAAATAATTTCAGTAGGTTCATTATATGAGGGGGGTGAAATCCCAAAGTCCAGAGACCTCCCTATCACCTCTTCATTCTGCTCTTATCATAGGTGCTAAATAACAAAGACAAACTGGGATAATACACGATGTGTTGGGAAAACACAAGATAGAGCATACTTTGTAAGAGAAAATGTACCATACAAGGCAGAGCTGTTCTTTGAACACTAATGCATCCTTCATCAGCAAATGCTGATACAGTGAAACCTTCATCTACCTATCCCCTACACAAGCTTTTAAAACCCCACTGAACATTGAATGGTGGATGCATCACAACTGTGCTCTGAATGATTCTGTATAAAACTAAAAAAGCGCTCTGTTTGGAGCAGAAGCTTGAAGTTCACTGAGATCATTGTTTCTCAAGTGGGGACATTCATCTGCTTATTGTAAATAGTTCTTTAATGTTAGCCTCTGTTGTGTCTTCAGAGGTCTTGCTTTGTTTGCATTGAATGTGACAGAGGCCAACACTTACTATGAAGTTTACAGCACAGTCATATGTACTCGTAATCAACTATATTAAAGAGGAAATAATACTTAGTAATTTCTAAATGTTTTCTACAAGTATTTTACATAATTTTAAAACTCCAGGCCAAATTCTTAGGTGTAGCATCCCTGAATCAATGCGAGAGAGAGCTTTAAGTCATATTCATGATTCCCTGAATCCTGGGCTGCTGGATTTTTCCTTAGGCAGAAAACTAAGCATTAGAATTATGCTAAATCTTGGCTGCTAGTAATAGCCCCTGACAAACGATGGGGATTTATTGCTTTCTGGGGTACATCACTTTTCCTGGCACTAGAGATAATTTGGTAAATTTGGTACAGAGCTCGCCATACTATTTCAATGCTTCCCTACATAACTGAAGGTTTGGCTCATCAATTAAAAGCCTCTGTAAAAGGAATGTCAAAAATAACAGTGACCAGGATGTTGATACCACATTTTATCTTGGTAACCTCCAGCTTGTTGCTCATGCCTTTACACACCTTCCTCACTGACTGTCATTCTGAAAAGGGATGCTGTTCACAAAAACTTACCATTTTCCACTAAAATCATGTGCAGGATAAAAATTTCAAAACAAACCCCTTGAAATATATTTTTTAAAAAAAGGGTAATTATGAGTCAGATGATAAGCTAGCTCTCCTAGTACCTTTTACTTTGATAGTTAACTCATTTCAACACTGGATTTTATGTCATGAGTGTTTAATGGCTAATGCTTAGTTTCAAAAGGAAATAAAAGTCCGGTCTGGATTAAGTTCTTATCTTTCTGATTTGATCCCATAAAATCATACTTTCTCAAAAGAAATATGGATATTTAAGAAAGACTATTTCATTACTCAGATTCTGAATTCTCATACTGAATTCTGAAAAAAAATGGATTGTTTGGGAGAGAGGAGGTATGGAAGAGAAAAAACATCAATGATAATGCCTAAAACCAAGACTTCTGTGGTTAGTGAATTTTCCCGATATTGTTACTGTCCATTGAGCTTCACCAAGCACTACTGATTAGTTTACTAAATTAACGTTTCATTAAGGAAACCAATAAAATACACAAGTGTCTTTATTTTTAAATCATGTTTATTAAGTCTGAATGAAATTCAGCCTTTCAGCAGATGCCTACTGTCAGCACAGGTTTATAAATCCCTGCCTGGTGCTGTACCAGAAAGGATACAGCGTTTTTGAGACTCTCCTTGCTCTTAATAGAAATAATGCAAAAGGTGTTCTACTATTTTCCTTCCTGCAGGCAAATGCGTGACGATGGTATGAACAGGGAAATTTCTGACTTGCAAATAATTAAAAAACGTCTACCTATCTTCTTCTCTGCTGCCTTGAGCTTTTTTGCAGGCAAAATGCAGGTAAAGATTTCACTAGCTTTTATGCAAGTTTACAAAAAGAATGTATTTCAACCAGTAGAATTATTCTATTCTCTAGAATATAACTGCCGTACTGCAGAGATTACACCTACCTTAACATGGTAGATATAACCAAAGGGGCCGTAAGATATGTTGTTTGCTGCCTAGGAATAATGGCATTCCTGCTTTATGCTTTTTGCGAGCTTTATATGGCAACAGGGAGTGTTGAGTACATCCCTCCTGTGACAGAGACGGGCAGTCTGCATGGAGAAGAACAAGACTCTCTTGCAGCCTTCTAGGAGCTCTGTGATAAATTCACCAGCGTCAAAGATAGCGGCAGAAACCAGAAACCTCGAAGGAGATAATAAAGTGGCTTGTGTGGAGATAAGTAGCAACGTAATCATAGACAACAGTTTTGAAAAAGAAAGCAAGCACGTGTGGTTTTTTGTGTTATAGTCATTAATAGCGTACGTGTAACTATATGCCAATAGTACAATAGACCTAATGGGAGCTAATGGAGCGGTCAGAAAAAGACATGGCACTCTGTCAAAGGAGGACAGAGTTTGATATTGAAAATCCATTTTAAATATTGCATTTAGTATTCAGGCCATCATCAGAAAAAGGCTTAGCAGAAAGAGCATCCCAAAGTGGCAATGAAACTGATTAGAAGTGTGAAAAGATCTCCGTTTAAAGGAGGAAAAAAGATTAAGCCTTTTTGACTAGTGGTGAGATAAGCAAAGGGAGACGGCAGGGAATCAGAAATTAATAGCCCGATCCAGCTAACAGTGCAGCCGTTGGGAAGCCTTTCATTAATGTCAGCAGAGATTAGGGCATGCCCTCTTGCAGAGCCAAGAGGTGGCTAATGCCCAGAAGATGAAACTACCCCTCAATGCCATTGCAGGATAACATGGGGCAGAGGTGAAAAGACATCTTCCCGGCCTCCCCTCCTTCCAGACCCGGGGGGCTGCCCAACTCAGCAGCTCCCCTGCTGCCAGAAAGTATGTCCAGGCTCTTCTGGAGATGCTCTGAAGTTGGATGGCTGGATACGTGCTGGAAAACCTGTAGAAGATGTATCGTTCCTCATGTTCAGGCACTTAGCAGCTTGAGTTCAGCAAGAGACACCTTCAGTATGTATATAAGATATCCTGTTAATTGTTTTGAAGTGATTTCTCTAGAGGTAGTCTAGAGGTAAAGAATTGTAAATGCTTGTCCTAAGCGTGTGCCTTCTTCTCATATTAAGTTTCCTCTAGTGCTCTATGTGTGATAATTACTGTTTCTAAACTGCTAATTAAGTTTCTGGAGACAGAGATGCCTGATTATAGTGAGTTTCAAAACACTAGTGCACTGGGAGGGGGATTTTTCTCCTTGAACTGCGCCTGAAGATTAGCACTTCAGGGCTTGTAGACTTAGCATAATTTTATCAATCCTGCATGCATTTCAGAACCATCTTTCAAAAGACATTTCTGATAAGAGATGATTTTGCCATCATGCGGTGCTGATACGGAGTTTTCTAAGGAGTGTTGTTNACTTATTTTAATATCTTTTCATTCACACACCAAGACGTGCTTGTCATCTGGAAAGCACATTGTGTGAGCCGCTGCAAGACACTGGCATTACTTACACACTGTGGAGTGTGTTGCCCCTTATCCGTATTTCCATCATGTGTAATTTTGTTTTGTAATCACTTGAATTGTTGTCAAATATTTGTTCTGCCATGAACTGCAGTATCAAAACAATTCTATATCTGCCACTTAGCAAAGAGCTTGAGGTGTGGTGGGGTTTTTTTACGCATATATACACACATGTATACTAACCAGTTGCCATTCAAATCTTTGGTTGTTCTTTGCTATGAAGTAGTCTTCCTTTAAAATCTCTCTCTGAGAACAAGAAATAGCTTTTGATCCCAGAAGGCCTTCACCTCACCCCAGATAATACCCCCTGACATCGTTCTCCCTCTTCCCATCCTTCTACAGATGCCCTCCATGATGCTGGGAGCAGTGGAAAAGAGGAGAGAGATATTTCTCTCTGCCAGATGGACCTGTCCATCCTTTGTCAAAGGGACAGTACTTGGGAAGTAATAATTAGGGCTGGGGAGCATTAGAGAGGTTCAAAAGACTTGTCCCCTGCTGACAGAAAGGAGTAACAGCTATAGAGGGCCCAAAAGGTGTTATGTGCAAATCAGTACAGAAAACAAATGTGCTATGCTGGTGTATAACTAGCGGACAATTTTCCTCAGCATTTTTGGTAAATACTGAAAAGTGACTTGCTGAGAGAGCTATGAAGGGGAGGGGACTGCAAGGGGAGGCATCAACAACAAAAATAGAACAAAAAGCTTTTCTAAAAGAGGCTGGGATGGTGACTGAAGATACTAAGTAAATTAAAAACCTGGAGATGTCAGAGTTTCTGGGAGTTACCTACCAGATCTGAGTTTCCTTTATCTGACAAATTCTTTCCTACCTCTGCTGGCTATTGGCATACCTGTATTATTTTTTCAAGGATTTGTTCAGGGACAGACTGTGGCCTGTGACCAGACAAAGACATGGGAAGCACATGCAATTCCTGTGAAATTAAGTTACCTGGTTCAAGTTTTATTCTCAGCATCTATCATATAGCTGAAATTTCCTTTTGTACATTCAATTCAGGCTGTTGCATAAACTAAGGGATACACAGCACAGGGTAGTTAAAAACACAGAATCATAGAATGGTTTAGGTTAGAAGGGACATTAAAGATCATCTAGTTCCAATCCCCCTGCCCTGGGCAGGGACACCTCCCACCAGACCAGGCTGCTCAAAGCCCCATCCAGCCTGGCCTTGGACACTTCCAGGGATGGGGCAGCCACAGCTTCTCTGGGCAACCTGTTCCAGTGTCTCACCACCCTCACAGGAAAGAATTTCTTCCTAATATCTGATCTAAATCTCCCCTCTTTCAGTTTAAAACCATTACCCTCATTCTATCGCTACACTCCCTGATAAAGAGTCCCTCCCCATCTCTCCTGTAGGCCCCCTTTAGGTACTGGAAGGCCGATATAAGGTGTCCCTGGAGGCCTGCTCCAACAGGTCCATGTCTTTCCTGTGCTGAGGGCTCCAGAGCTGGACACAGCACTCCAGGTGGGGTCTCACCAGAGTGGAGTAGAGGGGCAGAATCACCTCCCTCAACCCGCCAGCCACGCTGCTTTTGATGCAGCCCAGGATGCGATTGGCTTTCTGGGCTGCCAGCACACATTGCCGGGTGACTTTGAGCTTGTCTTCCACCCACACCCCCACGTCCTTCTCCTCAAGGCTGCTCTTAATCCATTCATCACCCAGCCCGCATTTGTGCTTGGGATTGCCCCAACCCATGTGCAGGACCTCCCACTTGGCCTGGCTGAACTTTACGAGGTTGGCAGGGAGGACACAGAAAGTTGCTTATCTTTGTGGACGGTCCAGTTCTGGCGTACATTTAAAAAGCACTCAGCTGTGCGCTGATGAACAAAACAATTGGCTTTCAAGTGGTTTCGCTCAGGCGGTTTGAGGTTTTGTTGTTGTTAGTGTAGAATAGCGAAATCCTTTAAAAAACCTTCATTATAGGTGTGTGTGTCAGCCCTCCCCTCTGAGCTGCCAGCAGCAGGAAGCCCTTTATGAGCAGAAACACCTGTGGATGTTTCTCATTTTTGTGCGCACAGTTCAGCCTTTCAAAGGGCATTCCTCCCCTCGCAGCTCTTCAGGCCAAGTCAGCAGCTAACCCTTTTGTTCCCTGAAACCACGGGGGGAGTTATTTTTTTGGCCGCAGGGCCAATTCCCTGGGAATCCTCGCCCGGAGTTAATCACGGCAGCGTTTTAAACCCTCATCCAAAATGAGTCTCGAAAAAGCAGCTCTTTCGGAGCATGGCTCTGGCCTGGCCGTGGAAAAACCTTTTAACAGATGTGTAAGGGAAGAGCACGGACCACCACGGGCCGGGCAGCGCCGGGAGGGCCCCGGGAGGAGCCCGGTCCTGCCGTCGCGGCGGCCGCAGCAGCAGGGCCAGCGTCCCACCTCCGCCAGAGCCCGCCCCCTCCCACGCACCGCTTCTCCTTACACGCAAATCACCATTTTCATCCCTGTTTACAAACAACCGCGATTTCCATCCCCTCACGAACCACCACCGCTACA
>VXBO01008300.1:67811-92208 GCA_013400135.1 Rhinoptilus africanus | reverse complement strand
CTTCTTGCCGGTGATCGAACTGGCAGCCGGAGTTGGCGGGGCTCTCCGGGGTGTCTCGGCAGACCTCTCTCCGGGGCAGGGTGAGTCCCTCCCGGGCTGCCGGGAGGTAAAACCCGCGCCCTTCCCTCAGGAGAGACGGCGGGGGCTGTCCCGGCTCCGCGCCCCCCGGGCAGGGCCGAGGGCACCCCCCGGTACCGCCGGGCGCATAGTTCAGCCTTGCAAAGGGCATTCCTCCGCTGGCAGCTCTTCAGGCGAAGTCAGGAGCGGCTGCTGGGCTGGCCTCCGGTGGAGTGGCGGTGGTTGGGTTGGGGGCAGAGATGGGACGCAAGGGCTCATGCCAAAACCCGGGTAATGGCGCAGGAAGGCTGGCGCCCTGGCACCGGGGAGCGCTGCGAGGGCAGCAGCGCAGAGCCGTGGCACCGGGAGCCCCCAGTGCTGCTGCCAGTCGCTGGCCTCCCCTTCCCTTCTGGAGATGGCCATCCCTCCCGATCCACTTGTGGGCCTCCACACCCGTGGGTCGGTTGTTGCGCTTTTGTGTGCAGGTGCGTGTCTCTCCCGCAGGGGCAACCGGGCAGGTTTGGGGCGCAGCTGGGTGGGGGCTGCCTGGCACAGCCCTCCCTGGCCCTCACCCCCGCTCCCTGCTTGTTTTCAAGCAGAGGTGGAGCGCGAGCAGGTTGAGAGAGCTGACCTGCTGGCGCCTAACGAGCAAGGTTAAGGTTTTGGGATGGGTGAGCCGTTCCCCAGGCAGTCAGTGTGCAGGGGAGCCTGGGGGCCAGGTGGGAACTTGCAGCCGGAGGTGGGTTGGGAAGGGGAGCGTGGCCGCAGCTGAGAGGAGGTAGGGTCGCCTGGATCCCGGCGTGCTGATCGTTGGGCTGGCATGGATGAAAGGCAGTAGCAGGAGAGAGGGAACCCCTTAGCACGATCCACTGCCTGAGGAGGGGGAGCCACGGTGTATCAGGAATGCATAAGCGTAGTTTGTCATCTTCACTTTCACATCTCCGCTGTGGCAGCGAGTGTGACCGAAGAGGTGACCAAGGGGCAGAGGGTCCGTTTGGGTTCATCCAAGCGGCAGCTGAGGTCCTGGCAGTGAGGAAGGAGAGACCGGCATGGGATTGGGGAAGACGATGCTTTTACAGTGCATTGGCAGTACCCAGAGACGAGAGGCCAATAGCTTTAAAATAGCTTCTCATGGCAACAAAACGTGTGTTCTTCCATGTTTCTTAATTGTAAAGAACTGTCTTAGTGTTGTTTCGCTATTGTGTTGTTCCTCAACCCGGCAGAGCATCGCTGCTGGAAACATTTATGGCCCCGGCTGGGCATGACCATCCTTGGCAGTGGGGCAGAGAGGGTACGGCTGGCCCCCGTGCTGGGCACCGCCGTGCCACGCTGGCAGTGGCCACGGGTCTGGAGCAGCAGAGGGAGAGGAGCCGCTGCCAGCTGGCAGGGGACGAGGGAGCCCCAGGCAGCTCTGATTTACACCCCGGGGTTGGGGCTGGGCAGGGACTGGGGGAGGCAGCCAGTTCCCAGGCAGCCTCCTTCTCCTCTCCCGCAGCTCAGCGAGACAGGCAGCCCGGCCTCAGGAGTCCCTCTGCACTCCTTGCTGGAATGGAAAAAGGTGATCCGTGGCATCTTGATGTTTCTAAATGCTCTTTTTTTGTTGTTGTTTTAAATGATTAAATATGAGAAGGAGCGGATACGACCAGCCACAAAATACCGGTACACAGAGCACCTAACTCTGAACTTCCTACCGGAGTGCGGAATGAGTGGGAACGGGCTGCCATTTGGATTACAGGGTCAGGTCGCGCCTCGAGTGAAGGCCTGTGATTGTATAAAACTGTTAGATTGCATTTTCTTTAAAGCTGTGCTGTACAGCATTTTGTTGTTGATGCCATTTGACCGCATGAATGTTATTTTTATTCAGCAGAAGATTGTCTGGCTCAGTGTGATAATGACTGCAAAGCTTACTGCTGTGATGGGACTACTCCCTACTGCTGTTCTTATTATGCCTACATTGGGAATGTCCTCTCGTAAGTATATTTGCGCTTTGGAAAAAAACCCCGGTGTGCTGTGTTCATGGACTTGAGGTAAAATCGGGTTGTGGGAAACTGTGTTTTGACAATAAACAGTGGCAGGGTTTGGGGTTTTTTGGGTTGGGTTTGGTTTGGCTTGCTGGTAGCAAAGATCAGTATTCCTCTGAAGTCTCATGTCGGGCGTATTTTTGAAGCATACCAGAAAGCTTGCTAAAATTGAGGGTTATGTCCTTATTTGTGTAGAATTATATAATTTGTGGACATAAGCTTTAGAGGTGGTAAGAACTTCAAGCTCTTCAGATGGAAAGGACTGTGAATAGAAATCTTGTGGGTTTTGTTGAAGTGCTTTATTTCAGTACCTGAGTCAAACTACTATTCAAATTTGACTTGGACTCGAGATTCTTTTTTCTATGAGTAATATTTTTTTCCTTTTTATTGACTTGTTTGTTTTTGTCAAGTGGTGTTTTGACTTGTGGTGGAATTTATTGAATAGATTCTAGGTCAGGGTAATCTGACCCTTTAACACTGTGGTATGAATAGCATGTTTCACAGTGCTTAAAAAAAACCACAGCAGGTGAAATGGGTTGGGTATGAATATTTCCTATTTAGAGAAAAACGGAGGAGTAAACTGTTAATTAAAAACACAGGCTCCAGTGCAGCTATTAGCTCTGCATGGGTGAGGAAGAAGATATGCCTGCATGCTAGTGGACCTGACTCTGGGCTCTGGGCTTCATTTAAGTGACAACCCATAAGTATTACACTCACGTGCGAGGGCAAACTTCAATAAAACATAAAATGTTGTTCTTCAAGACAGGGCATCTTACCTTCTGTTTTGTCATCCCCACCGGTAATTTCCTTAACCTTTAGCATGCAACCTGTGGTGTATTTTTGGTTTGTATTCTTGACTGAAGCCAGCAAAGGAAAAAGAGGTATGTCATACGGACTGCTCAGTGCTTGGGGAGCAGTGAGTGGGAAGGTGGTAGCTGCTTTTTCTAAAAAGGCTCCTCTGTTGCAGGTTTTGTTTTAGCCGTGGTACCTGGGGAACATGCCAGTGCTCCCTTCAGCATATTTTATAGCACTTTGAAGGAGTAGGCAGAGTGATGGTATTTTAATACAGAATTGATCCACAGTTTTTAAAGCAGATCAGACACTTCCTGAGCTAAAGTAAATAAAATGATGATAGAGCACCAGAATCCTTCATTCCTCTGGAAATAAAAAAGCATGTACTTAAGATTGATTACTGTAGGAGAAAGACAAATGATTTTTTTTTTCCCTGCTCACCTAGGGAATGTCTGCTTTGATATTTTTTTTCTTTTCTCATTCCAAAGTTGCCTTCCCATTTACATGCGTGGAAGGAGGTGCAGTTTTTGAATATCTTATTCCAGCTCACATGTGGTTAGGAATGATGGACACAATAGCATAGGATATTGAATTATAAGAAGGAAGCTTCCCATAGAGCAACAAAGCAAGTGGGTTTCGTGTCCCACCTCCACGTGAACATCACTGGCATTTGTCCAGCCTAATGTCAGACCTCTGCTTTGGAAAGGATCGACCAGGGTATTCTTTAGAGTGACTGCTGAAATGTTCAAACCATGCCTTCAGTGCCAGGCTGACACCTAGTCTTTTGTATGTTTATTTAACAAATGTAAACAGCTACTGAATTAGAGCTGTGTGCAAGTGGCTGTGACACATTGGAAGGGTTTGTGTGTATCTGGATGATTTTGAATACTGGAGGGGCTCTTACAAGGGCTGTTTGCCACAACATGTCTCGGAGACATTTGATTCTTCTAATTTTTTATGGTTAAGTACTCCAATTCATAGACTCAAATACCAGTCAGGAGTCATTAGACTCCTCTGACCTGACATTTTGCATGATTGAGACGTGGATTATTTTTTTTACCCAAAAGCTGTTTTGGGTGTGTCTTCTTTAAACATGTAATCTCATTTTGAAAACTTCAGGCGTTAATGAATTGACCATCTGTCCTGGTAGACTGTTGTATAGTTCATTTACTACCATTGCTGGGAAATTTTGCTGGGAAATGAAGGTTGAAATTCCTACTGTCAGCTCTTAACTTATCTGCGAGTTTGAAATGTGGCCCTAAATAGTCATCATGACAGCTCTCAACCTTATCGCTGAGCTGGGTGAACTCTGTCAGCCTCACATGTAGGATTTGCTTTGTTTTGTTTTGCCCTGCCCAGGGGTCAATTCTTTGGCCTTCCTTTGAGCTCCCTCTAGTATTTTCACTTCCCCCTTGAAGTGTGGCTAGCAGGGCTGAGCACGGGGTTTTGACAGAAGCCTTGCTAGGATTATTTTTTTTCCTGTATCTTTCTTTGAGTCCCTATTTTGAAGGAGCTATCTGTGATGATCACAGAAGACATAAATGAACTTGGCAATTTGTTACAGCTCCGAGTCCGTAAGTCACAGTCTTCAAAGCATGTCGCTTGCTCTAAGCCTGCAAACTATGCTTTGCTGGGGTTACTACCTGGCATGTAGTTGCATTGCAAAAGATATTATTGTGACTTTAACTATGCTCCGTAAGAATAACCTTCTCATTATTTGGCACTATATTGGTCTTTTTTTTTTATGTGCAAGCTTTTCCCGCAGAAGTTTTATGTTGCCTCACTCCCAAAATGACAAACCGATGAAATTGCATTTGAAGACACGATCCCTGGACTTTGGAAATGGCTAGTGGCTATCTGCTTATGTCTTTCTGTTAACAACTGTGTATTGAAATCTTTCAAAGAACCGGTTTTAATCCAACAAATGATGTGTCATGACAATTCCACATAATGCTGTTCTGTATGTATCCTTCTTTTCCGTGTCGTCATTTTTGATCCTACTGTCTGCGCCAAACGATGGACTCGATCTGCATGGGTGCTTTCAGCAGCGCCTTTTTGCTGTCTTAAACACCATTAGTAGTCCTCCTTGTTGTATTGACTCCTCTGCTTCTTTAGAGGTTGCCTGTGCTTCATTTGTTTGTCATTAATTCTCTGCTCTCTCCATGCTTTATAAATATGCATGTCTCTCTGAAGTTCCTGCACTTTATCTTCTCTGGAATGTTTTTTTTTTACAAGTGTAACTTTCTTTTGTGGTTTTGGAAAAGCCTTTTAGGTTGTTTTAAAAAAATAGTCTCTTTTGTTTCACGCCTCTCACTCTTCTCTTTCTAGACCCATATGCCAGCAATGGCTCAAACAGACTATAAACACCAGGCAGTAATGTATACACTGACGTAAAAACTGAGTCAGTGTGACTTGTTCATGATCATTGATACTTAAGTTGCTTGTAGCTTTTAGGTGATTAATTAACTCTTTTCACTTATTAAAATGAGATTTAACATTGAGATACTCTGTGTAGGGTTTTAGAATTTTCTGTTTTAAGAAATCATCATCTTTTTAGGACACCAGGGAATTATTTTTTTTCTTTAGTCAGATGAGGTTTTCAGCAAATATCCTCTAGGCTGTGTGCATTTGTGATTAGCCTGTTTTTCTTTCTACATATGAAGAACAGATGCAGAGTTATCGGCTCACTCCAGTATTAGGATTTCAGGGCCTGTAAGAGATGTTCCAGTAACTCCATCTTTAGTTGGACTACAGGTATAATCTGTAAGCATTCAAGGTCTGCGATTGAGTCATCTGTAATCCCATGAGCATCTCTAATGTAAAGTAACACATCCTTCCTCCTCCTCGCCCCCCTTCACGATTCAGAGCAAGTTGTTACAGCATTAATGTTCCAGCTATATTTCCCTTCCTACTGCTTTTCAATAGCTACAGCCTGTCATTATTTCCTCTGATGCATATGCATTTCCTCCTATTTATTTGCTCGGCATCTAGTGCTTCATGGTTATCCCTTCTAAAAATGTTTTTTTCTTGGACGAATTACAAATTTCTGTTTGGACTTGTGGAATATAACAGAGCTGTGTCTGTGGGATGAAGGAGGAAGTGCAGTGATGTTCGAGACTGTTCCTTCTGCCCACCTTTTCGCTCCCCACCAGAAGAAGGCGTGGAGGCATCCTTCCCAGCCATCCGCATCTTCCCAGCCCTTGGAGTCAAGAAACTGAAACTGCCCTCCTCCTCCTCAGCTATTTTCTGAGCTATCGAATCATTTGTGACTGACCTGTTTAACAGTTTCCCTCAGCTTCTGCAGCTTGCTACCAGGCTAGGGACAGCGAGGACTGCAGCATGGTTTTTTTCTGTGACAGATGCTCCAGGTTTGCCCATGACAACAGTATCTCCCTAACTAACCAACCCGCAGCATTTTGCCTTCTGTCACTCAGAGGAATTGGAGACATCTGGTTATTGCCTCCAGCTCCAGCCTCAGACCCCAGAGCTCCTCAGAGGTGGCAGTCGGTACAAAAGGGGTTTTTTTCTGCAGAACCCAGATTTCTGTGTTTGAGTGTTTCTGACAGTGCTCTTCGTATTTGCTCCTGAGAGGCCCCAAACTGCTCATCCCTCATGTTTATCCGGGTGCATTTTCTGGGGGCTAATTGCCAGTTTAGTCTGTTCTGCCACACTGTGCCTTGTGTTTATCATCGCCCACAGGTAGCTTTTGTGCCGCAGAGAGCTCTCTGGGCAGCGATGTCAATAGTTGCATACTCTCAGGGTTCTTCTGGGTACTGCCTTTGCTCTTTCACATCACTTCACGGCCAGCAGCTGTGAGTTGCTTTGAAATAATCCCAGATTCCAGGTAAGTAAGGGAGCAAAGAGGTCAAATAGTCCAGCTGTTCTTTCAAACTAATACTTCTGGGCTAGTTGAATATTCAGTGGAAATGAAGGGACGTACACCCGTATTTGGCCCACAGTATTTAAGAAAACTCACCGATAAAATATTCAGCCCTGATGATTGGTCCATATTTTCCTGAGTAAGTCTTTAGGGATAATAAACTGGAATAATGGCTTAAGGAGAAGAAGAAAGCTAAGACGCAGTGATGCTACATTACATTTCAAAGCGTATGAAGTTTCTTGGTATACGTCTTCACAATGACTTACTCTAAGGCAACCTTTATTTAGAAAAGCAAAACAAAAGACGTGATTCCAAGGACTTCAAAAGTAACGGGAGAACAAAGTAAATAAAAACTTTAGAGAACTGTAATCTTATTACAGATAATGGATGGTGATTTGCAAGAGAGTAGTTAGAAAAATCTTACTAGGGATAATGAGGAAGCAAGACCCTGCTCAGTGACCGCTGAAATATCAGGTGTTATTTACATGAACTTAGTGTATGTTGGCGAGGGTGATTTTTTTGGGTGGGTTTTTTGTTTTGTTTTAAGTCTAGAGGTTGCACAATGTGGCCAGGAAGGAAGGAAGGCAGACAGAGAGAATGGGAGGAAAAGAGGCAGAGAATACATTTAACGTAAAAATCGTGTACATGCTTCAGCCTGAAGAAAAAGTGGTATGTAGTGTATCTGAATGTGGCATTTGATGTGAAGTACTTTATATCCAGTAGTACTTTTGAGAAAAGCAGCTGACCTCAGAGAATGCCGGTTTTGTTCATAAAAGGAAGAATGTCCCTTAAGCTGATTCACTTGATACGAGAATATGGGTTGGAGGGTGGGTATGGAGGAGGAGTGCACCAAAGGACAGAATTAACATTTTAAGAGTTCGGGATATAGAGATGTAGCCTCTGGAGTTCATAGTGAATATAAAAAAAATAATCAGGAAGCTTGGCGTTCGCTCTAGATTCCAAATAATTAAAATTAGACACTTTCAGGCATCCCACAGTAAATATGTGAAGCAGCATATGGGCTGGGGTTGATTCTATGTCTGCAGTAGAGTTGTATGGTACCCTGCTTAAAATAAAATTGTGTTCCTGTTCATCAACATCATGTTCAAAATTTCCCACGATTGAAGCACTGTGGGACAGTACGTAAAACTGCAATTTACCTGGCAGTTGCCATTTTGTGTCTCTGGCTCTGTGGCTTCTGATACGATGCCAGAGGTGCGCCAAAAGCCTGGTTCAGTAATTGTTTTTTTTCCATTTGGAAAACGGAAAAAAACAATTGAGTTGTGGCTTCTGATCAGGCGAGACTCCCTGAATGAGCACACGGAGCAGAGCCTGAGGGTGCTTGTGCTGCGTGCTGGGGGCTGGCTACGAACGTTTCATCGGCAAGGGCAAGGCTCTGATAATTAGATTAAACCATTTCCCTTTCATTCTGTCTAAGAGGTGAACAGCAGTTCAGCCTTTTAATCCTTGGTCTTCAACATCTGGAGTACCTGTGGAAAGACGCTATCCGTGTGTCAGCCGGTGAAAACCTCTGCAAGAGAGGTGTCCATCTCTTTCTGTGCAGAGGGTTCATTAACCAAAGCCTGGAGAAAGACCACGTTTTCATTGTAAGATCTGCTGCAGAGAGAACTGGCATTCGAAATGTGACCTTTGTGAAGTGTTTGAACTTCCAGTTGTTTTTTGTTCTGTGCCTATTGTCCCAGCTCATATCCCTCAGCGGAGAATGTGCGATCAGATTTACGACCAGAGCAGCGTCTGCTCTTAACAACGGCTGCAGAGGAAACCCTTGTCAGCACCAGCACAGGGCGCCTCTTCTTCAGCCCTCTGTGTTTTTGTTTCTGACCCTGTGTTGTGACAAGCAGCTCAAAATGGGAAAAAAACTTGTTTTGTTTGCCAAGCTGCAGCTCTCAAAAGATAGCTCCCGCTTCAGGTCTCCCACCTCTTTTTTTGGGGGGTGTCTGACTAACTGTTTTGAAATGTTTGGACTAATTGGACCAGGTTCTTTTGTTTGTTTGATTGTTTTTGGAGGTTTAGGGGGTTTTATTTTCGTAGGTAGCCATAAGAACTGGAATACTCTTTCTAGTGAAAACTGGAAGTCTTTGTAAACACGCAGGTTCAGTTGTTCATACGAAAAAAAGGCTAGCACGGTTTTGTGCTAAAACTTGAGTTGTTGACATCCCTGTGGATCATCTGTTTTTCATCATTTACAAGATTGTTAGAGTTTGGCCTGAAAATGGAGGCATTAAGGTATAAATCACTGTAATGCTCTCCGTAGCTTACAGAAAACTCTTAAGGGGGAAAAATAAACATTCGTAAGGAATTCAGTGAAATTAGCTTGCTTTTACTGCACTGTTTATTTTGAAAAGTTTTTTCAGGGAAAAGGAGAGATAATTTTGTGTTTATCACTTGCAGTGGTCTGTTTTGGAAGCCTGTAGGATTTTCCCATAAGGTTTGGTCATGTAAAAGATAAATGTTTTCTTAACGCTTAGTAAGACTGATGTAAAGACTGAGTCTGGGGATTATGCTGATCACAAGAATATTGTCCTTTCTTCATAAGAATTTTACCTTTGGTCTGTTATTTTATACCCCACCACCACCACCTTTCCCTTTTTCAAGTGGAAGAAAGGTCCACCTCTGAATTTGATAAGAATCTGTAACTTTTTTCAGTCATCTTTACATCCAAAGCTTGTGAGAGAATTCAGGTAGTCTGCTAGGCACCAGTTCAGCCAAGTGGTTAAATGCATTTGTAACTTCAAGGCAGTGAGTAGATGCAATGGATAGACGACTCATCATGCTGAAATCAATAAGCTAATTACTTCAGTGGGGATTTCATGCCCTTGGCTCTAATGGGACAAGTTGTAAGCTCAAGTACCTTGTTGAATCCAAGCATAAGAAAAACCCCATTCTTTTCTTTCATTTTTTTTTTTTTTAATCACCATGGTATTTCCCATTTTCACTGCTACTTCATGCGCCCTTGCTCCCTGTTCAAGCGCTGCTTAGTCAGGTCCGTCACTCCTCAAGGGTCAGGAGATACACAGCACAAATCCCACCTCATCTGGCTCATCCACTCCCTGCACATCCAATGTATAAATGCCTCCCCTACCCCCAGCTGCAGAATTTCTGGTTTATTGCCTAATTCTGAGATTTCACTGAGCTCGCGGGATTCGCAAGAGGATTAGTCCATTGCATTTTGTACTGGTTGCTCTGTAGTAAGTAATACCACACTAACTCAGAGCAGGGTTATTAATGAAGATAATTCTGGGTCAGAAGCTGTGCAAGAGGGCCATTTGGTGCTGTGCACAGTATAACTGAAGCCAATCCAAATAGAACCTGTAGCATAATTCAGTATTTGAACAATATTGTCCTAGGAAGATAAACTCTCATTCTAATCTTAATGTGTCTCTTTAAGGGACAGAAACAAAGTTTGGCGTATATAAGTGAGTTATTAAAAATTAAAGGAAATGAACTATTAATTCACAGGCAGCCACAAGTTACTTTGAGATTTATAACTTCATCTAGATAGAAATTCCACAGTTAATGTCATCTTTAGAAATTCAATGAAGTTTTCTCAATTATTTTTCTTCCTTTAAAAAAGAGAAAAGTTGTGACGTTTACTTTCAGAATCACTTCCACTGTCATAAAAACCTCTTCCTTTTTTCCCTGTAATTATTTTTGTAAAATACAAGATTTCTCCTGGGACTTACCCCTTACGTAAGTGTTTAGTATGGGATGGGGAGGCACTAATACCACAAACTGGACAGGCATGTTTCATCATTGTGTCTCCCTTGTTGGCTCATCCACACAGATAAGAGATTTTTACTGCTATCATTAAATGGAGTTATTCCTTTTGCTCACAAGGGAGGGTTGGTTTAATGCTGAATGTTCCAGCTTCTCTCTCTCTTTATTGAGGCCCACGGTACAGTGTGTCACAAGCACAAGAGGTACTAAGGATCTACAGCTATTGTTGAAACATCTGTTCGTCAGCCAAGACGCAGTGAACCTTATTTTTAGGTGCCTTGTGGACTTGCTACACTGCTATTGAAGCGTGAAGGGACTGTGCAGAATACCTGTACTCCACTCCTTTGTACAGTTCATGGTCAAGGTGATATAATGAAGGTATAATTAGGGTACTGCTGCCCTGTAGCTATTTCCAGATGCTGAGCAGCCCGTAGGGCACCAGTGTTAGTGAACTAGGTAAAACGTATAAAATGCAGTCCCAAATGTCTGTGCCTGTGGTATCACACTAACTGCAGTTTTGGTCTCTGATACTCTGTGCTGCTTATTCCTGTTGTGCCTGGGTGTTTGACTTTTTCCTTCCAACAGCGGGGTTAGAGAAGGCTTGGATGTAACCAGTGTCCCTTCCTTTCCTCCCCTCATCACTGGTAATCCCTCCTCCTCCTCCTCAGTAAAAGGTACAGAGTAGAAATAATCATTTGGGACAGGAGGAAAGCACTTTGGAGAGTGGCATGTCCCACCATGGAGGGGGAGTCACCTCTGTCTTGCACTTCAGAGGACAGAGTCCCCCAGGAGCAGTCTGCAGCCCACTGGGTAAGGTAACATAAACTGGGGAGAACAGGAACACTGTCAAGGAGAGGGGAGGAGGTTGCAGCTGCTGCCTATTACTTTTTCTGCATAATGTGTATATGTATATACATATGTATACACAGAATCATAGAATTGCCTAGGTTGGAAGGGACCTTTTAGATCAAGTCCAACCATCAACTTAAGACTGACAAAATCATCACTAAACCATGTTCCTCAGCACCACGTCTCCCTGTCTTCTAAATACCTCCAGGGATGGCGATTCCACCACTTCCCTGGGCAGCCTATTCCAATGCTTGATAACCCTTTCAGTGTAGAAATTTTTCCTAATATCTAATCTAAACCTCCCCAGGTGTAACTTGAGGCCATTTCCTCTTGTCCCATCGCTTGTTACTCGGGAGAAGAAACCGATCCCCTCCTCTCTAAACCCTCCTTTCAGAGGGCTGTAGAGAGTGATGAGGTCTCCCCTCAGCCTCCTTTTCTCCAGGCTAAACAATCCCAGCTCCCTCAGACTTGTTCTCCAGACTCATAGGCCGTGGAGCCTGTTAGCCCCCTTGCCGGGAGCACTCCATCCCAGCCGGCTGCTGCGGCTTTGGCTGAGTTGGGGAATGAGGAGGAGGGAGGAGCACTGCAAAACACTCATTCCTGTGTCACGGCACCTCTGCAATGGACCTGTGGAGAAACAGAGAAGCAGAAATGTTCTGCTAGCAGACTGAGGAGAATTCAGACAAGCAGTGGAGAGACACAAAATTAATTACTTATGTATAAGTAGCACTTACAATGTGATGATGTTTAAATGGTACATGACAGTAGCTCTTAATTCTTTTGTTTGTATTAAATCCTTCAAGTCCCTGAGCTTTTGTGCCTCTCTTCATCTGCTGCTTTGGAAATGTAAACCAAGAGGAGAGAAAAAAGGCAGCCAGCATAAATGTAACACTTAACTTTTCATTGCTGGGGCTAAATCAACTCTAATAGTATTACGTACAAGACCTTGTTGAAATACAGCTCTTGGAATCTTTGAGATTTTCCTGGAAGAATAACAAGAATTTTGTTAGTGCAATATTTTGTGTAAAGAATACAACTTTTTTGTAATCCTCTTTGCTTTCCACTTGTGTAGCATATCATCTTCCAAGGGTTTCAAAACACTTGCGACTGTCGGTTGTTTCAGTTTTGTGCTCACAATATCGTGTTGGGCAAGGCAGCAGCGTCTGGGCATCGTTGCCTGTCTGCCATCCTGCTGGTGACGGCTCCTCCGTTCTGAAAGCAGTATAAGCTACNTGACCTCCCTCCACCTGCTGGACACACTCTTCTTGATGCACCCCAGGATGCTATTGGCCTTCTTGGACACAAGGGCACACTGGTGGCTCATGGTCATCCTGTTGTCCACCAGGACTCCCAGGTCTATAAGATATTACTGTATAATAAAGATGAATTATTGGGGTTATGGGCAGAATTTTGATTCCTTGGAGCCGAAGTTTGATGTCTGAATATAGACACTGAATATGCCATGGGCAAGCATATTTAGATGAAAACCATGACATCTTGGGATGGAGAATGGCCTTGCATGTGAGGAGTCCTTGTGTGCCATGACCAGCACAAAAGCACTCTTCGCTGTGAGCGGCAAGCCTTGGTGTTAATCTAATCTAAGTAATCAGTAACCTGCCCACAAGCCTATTTTGTCAGGGCACCTCATGTGCAAGTGTTGCATTCTTTTAGGTCAACAGTTATTTTTGTCTGCCTTTCTGTTTGCTGACATCTCTGCTGTGGGGCAGAGCTTCTCCCGCACTGCAGCGTGCCGACCGCTTGCTATGCTGCCTGGTCCTAGTCCCCAGAGGCCTCAGGGAGGCTGCGTCTGATGATAGCTGATATATTTACATGGCTGAAAGCTAATATTGTTTGTTCGGTCCATGGCGGTAACCCTGTGTGTGGCTTGGAAATAACTGGCCTGTTTACATAAGCTGAAATTATGAAAATGGATGACGGGATCGCCAGTCTGCTTACCTTGCATTGCTTTCCTCCGGTGGCTCCTTGCCGGGATAATGTGATATTAAATTCCAGTGGAGAGCAAAAGAATAGAGCTTCAAGGGGACAGGGGATGGATGAAAAGTTATGGCCCTCATTCTCTGTTTCCAGGGCTATTTAAAATTCTCTGAAGTAAAGTGTAATATCTCTTTGTTCCTGAGCCTTCACACTTGTTGAACAAAACTTAATGTTGAATTAGCATATTTCCAGAAATGTAATAAAATGTCAGCTTGACAATAATGCTTGCAAAATTGCTATATGACAGGGATGCTGTAAACATAGTGGCATGTCTGCTGTATGTTTCGAATAATATACTACATTAAGATAATGTGTTGAGACTAGGAGGGGAGCTATGGTATTTAACGTCTGTATTTGGCAAGATTACGTTGCCGCTGTCTTCTAACATAATTGATTTTGCATTAAAATGCCATATTCTCTTTCACGAGAGGAAATTTTTCCTGCTTGCTCCTCACGCCCCTCCCCAGTCATCCTTTCGTCCGAAGTAGGCGCGTGAGGAAGCGTGATCAGCTTGTGGAATGGCCTCTGTGGCTTGGCTGCCTGCGCTAGCAGGGGCTGGATTTGATGACCTGGGAAGGTCCTTTCTCATTAGCCACAGAAGTAAGAATTTGTTCCATTCTGGGCCTGGGTTGATCAAATGTTTTGAAGCTCTCGGCAAGATGGTAGGTAGAGGGTCTCTCTCCCGTATTCCTCTGCAGTCGCGGGATGACAGCAGCTACTCATAAGCTGACCTCCAGGCTGGCATCTGCACAGCAGACGGGGATCAGTATTGTGGGGACAATTGTCCCGTGGGGACAATCACCTCTGCGTGTCAACTGCCCTGTGCACTGCTAGGGAAACAGCCCCGGTTTACACCACTCCCGTTTGGCAAGTTACAAAGCAAATTTGTTTGGGTTTTTGAGATGTGCATCCGTGTTTAAAGGAGGGACGGTCTTCTTTTTTTATTTCCAGTGAGGGAGGTTTTTGTTCTGTGTGTCTGTGAGTAATTCCCCAGAAGGGTGCCCCAGTAAGCATCTGAAGAACCCTGTGATCCCCTCTGGATGGCTGGGTAGCTGTGTTGGGGAATCCCACTCAGGCCGGTGGGCAGTGGGAAGCTGCAGGGGGGGCTCTTGTGATAACCACTCTGTGCTGAGCGCCCACTAGATCGTCAGATATTTCTAGGAGTTCAGAAAAATCGCGCCTATAGATTTTCTCCATGTCATTTGAAATATGTCAGGTACAGGTACAGTCAGGTACCTTTGAGTTAGTATCACTTAAGTTTCTGTATACTTCTGGTTTATTTTCCTTCCAGAGATTTGTTGTCATCACAGAGCTACTTGCAGTCCCAAATAACCCCAGGAAGTTGCAGTGATTAGGTTAGACTCTCATTAAAGGTTGACTTATCTCTTCTGTGAAGAAGTTGTGTCACTTGGAAGTTCTTGTTGCTTAAAACATGGGAAGGTTGCTCCCCGGGGGAGAGGCTTCCTGGCTTATCCAGAAAATCACCAGGACTCCTGAGGAGCTCCCAGCTGCCTAGAGAGCAGGGCTGTGTCAAAGATGGAAAACTGCTGCTTGGTACTCTCTTACTGTGCCTTGTTGTATACTGAGGTTTAAAGGAGAATTCCTCACGGCATTTGTGCTCCATAATTGTAGGAAGAGGGCAGATTGCACCTCAGTAGCTATGAGCTCTTGCCCTGAGTGTGCTCTCTCCGCAGGTGCCTGACCCTGCTGCCCATCACTGGTAGATACCTCCATTTCATCCTCCCTGTCCTGCCCGTGGTGCCGTACTCCGGTAATGGCACAGTTTTGGGTGCATTGGTCCAGCCTGGTGCTCAGCCTTCGCCTACTGGGGGTAGCCGGAGGGGCCCCCCAAGGAGAGGCTGGGACCTCAATGGAGAAGTTATGGAGGTCTTGCTGGTGGTGAGGACATGCTCTCGCTGCATGGGTGGCGTGTTGCATCTTCCCAGGAGGCTTCCAAGGCCAGCCCACTGGGATACAGCCCTTGCATTGATGGAAAATGCAGGTAATTGCTTTTACATTAGCTAAAAGCAATTTATGTTAGCTAAAAGCTCCGTGAGACCAGTAGCTGGAAAGCAAGTTAGCAGTTAGCAGCTGTTGTTCAAATCTGAAGGAGCTACCCCTCGAGTGAGGGCTTTCACTTTGGCTTCGTTAGGCGTCAGTAATTTAATGTATGTTGCTGATAGGGCTTTGTAATGAGATACCGTTATTTTTCCAGGATGAATACTTGCTGTGCTCACAAAAAAAGCACAGGCATGTGTGGATATGTGAAACAAGTCAGCTGATTTATTGCTGTTATCTGTCACTTGCGTTGAATGGTTTTAATAACTGCCAGAACTAACAGCTCCTTCATAACCACCAGTAGCACTGCTATAGCTGTTGTTGCATTTTTATCACTCCGTAGTGTCACAGTATACAAACTGTCAATTAACTGGTCAAAATCCTCAAGTCACTTGATGCTGACATGCACTGTCTGAAAATACGGTCCAGCATAAGAAGAGCTATGAGATTTTCCTCCAAAATTGGCAAACAAAATCTTTCGGTCTGCCTCTGGCCCATTCAGAGGAGCGTTGTGGCAGCTCCACCGCCATAAGGATTCCCTGTGCTCCCCTGGCCACGCTCAGGTATGAGAAGTACCTTTTTCCTTAGTATTGTCAACAAAATCTTCATATTGCCTTTGCAAGAGCAACACAAACCAGGTGCCTGTGCTATGGAGGTTTCTCCTCTTGTGAATTCAAATCTTCAGCTTTGGGTTTTGTGCTGTGACCTACTTAAGAAGTTGCTTGAGGCTGAACTTCCAATTGGCCCCTGTTTTGTAGCCAGGTGTTTTATCCTTGTGGTTTTTAGCTGCTTCTTCCTCAGAAAATTGCCAGGTGATTTTACTTTTTGTCTGTGTCCCACCTGCCTGGCCTGCCAGTGGACTTGGAAAGCACTCATGGCGACTGCAGCAACACAAAAGCCTCAGCCATGAGCACACCGCTTGGAAGAGCTCCCCTTGCCAGGCGTTTGCTCTTCTGCTGCAGCAGCTCCAAACACATTCAGGAGCCAAAAGAAAAACTAGAAAGCGCAGCCTGTCCACCGCAGGATCGTCACGGTGGAAAAAGCTCTATTTCTCTTCTTCACATAGTATCATCGCTGCTGCTCCCCAGGGGGACGATACTGTGGTTTTCATGCTGTAGGGATGCACGGAGGCACGGATCAGCCATCCCAGGGGAGGTAGGGCTGCAGCCCCTGGGTGGGAGCTGTCACTGCCTCTGCCCAGGGAGCCGAGCTGCAAGCAGGACATCTCTTCAGAGGAAACCGTGCACTGCAGCATCCTCAGCCCTGAATTCCTGCTCTTGCTTCTCCTGGGCTGGGAGCCCCATCCTCCCAGGTGGTGTTTGTCCCAGAGCCGCCCGTCCCCGTGAGCGGGATCCCAGCCCTTTTCTCCATGCCGTGTGCCAGAGAAGTGCTCCCAAGGGACAGATCGGTGACCTTCCACAGGACGCCACCGTTGTGTAACTACTTCATTAAGAAGTTAAAAGGATTAAGAAGTGGCTGACATGTCAAAAAGTGGAGGCAGCAAAGAATTATCGTGTAATGAGGGCTGTTCACAGTGAGGTTCTTCGGGGATTAGTACGAGCACTGAAAATTTTCCAATTCTAGTTAGGACCTAGGATGCAAATGCAAAATCCCTGGTCCTAAATGTGTGTGTGTGAGAAAGATACATTTTAAATGAATGCACTTTGGAAGTTCTCAGATGACAGATTTAAGGGAGTTTCTGTGACCTTAATTTGTTTCTCTTTTGTATACTTTGTGGTGCAGCCTTCAATTACATGGTTATCAAGGAGCTGTGGGATTGTAGTGTTCGTATACGTCTTCCAGGGAGATGTTTTCAGTGTATCTCTCTATACATGTATATAGATCTCTATACAGATTGAAACTTGGCCCCTTAATTCATATTGCATGCAGTAGTGCAGAAGATCCTCTCTGATGTTGCCGTGGGAGGTTTCAGACCTCTAAGTGGCTGGGGCCTTTGATGGCCAAAATTCTTTACTGGCTCATATGAAATATATTGCTGGCTTTATTCCAGCTGTTACTGATTCATCATAGCTGATGCCAGGCGAAGTATTAGTTGGATAGCTCAAATGGGAAGCACAAGGACCAGAGAACTGAGGGTGCCCTCTCCTTGGAGCAGCAGCACCTCCTGGCCAGGACAAACAACTAGAAAAGCTGTGCAGGGATGCTTTTTTCTTGTTTTCTGTGGCATAACTTTTGTGCACACAAACAAAATGTGTTCTCCTGTGATGTTAGCACGTTAAGAAAAGGCAATAAAAATTTCAGCGTTCTAATTGTCATTTTTATTGTGGTGTTTCAGGAATTCAGTGACAATACAATGAGAAATGGTCTATGCAACTTAATTACAAACATAACAAAGTGCTTTCCAGACCTTATGTTCAAAAGTGTTTAGGGATCCCAGATCCCATTTTCACGTATCCAGCAATATGCTTACTTCCAGAGGAAGGGCTCTGGGAGGCCTCAAAAGACTAAGACTTTCTGCAGGTGGTCTCCTGTGGAGTCACCCCAGGCTTTTGGGACACTTGCTTTCTGTGACCAAAGTTCTACCCCTTGTGCTGGAAAACTGCAGGTCTTTGTGTACTTTGACTTCAGTGCACTTACTTCCTGACTTTTCAGTCTTGGCACAATGGCTTTTTCCTGTTCTTTTTTTTTTTTTTAAAAAAAAAAAAAACACAAAAAAACCCAGAAAACACACCCCACCACCCCAAAAGCTCTTGCATTTTTCGCTCATTCAAATACTGTGATTCTTGGTCCTTCCATATTTACATTATGTCTGCTAAACCATGAAATATAATAAACTCTTAATCAAATGTGACTGCATTCCTATTTTTGAAAGCTGTCCAAGATGGTGAATTAAATGGAGGAGGGAGGGCAGGTTTGGATTGCGCTGTGATCTCCGGTAGTCGAATACAGGTTGAGAACTCCTTTGAATTAGTGCCATCAGATGTAATACAAAATACTTAGAGTTTCAGGGCATCTTCTCAAATAAAGGTCAAAAAGAGAGTGAAAATAAGTGCTATCCTGTTTGAAATAGATTTTGGTAACAATATATTCATACTCTTAAGGTACTTAGCATATTTTTCGTAGCAGTGTTATATTTAGTCTATGAAACAGGATTCTTTTACTTGTATATTTAGCAAGATTTTTTCAAGACTGTCTTTTAAAAAAAAAATCAAAAATCTGCCTTTATATGTCTGTCTCAGGCTTAATTTCTACAGTCTGAAAACAGATTTCCAATGGTCATGAAAATGCCAGCTTGATTTATCTTGAAGTCAACAGGATTCTTGTTGGGGCTGTAGAACTGGACTGGTAATAATACCTCTGGTCTACGTGCACAGCGATGGTTGACGCTTGGTTCATGTGTGCCATTTTAATCTCTGAAATAAAATTGATGGTTGGAAACTGATCGCCGCAGCAGTGCATTATCAGCGTAGGATCTTTGTGGCATTCTTCCATCTCTTTGTGAAGCTGGTGTCCCTGCCCATGGCAGGGGGATTGGAACTGGATGATCTTTAAGGTCTCTTCCAACCTGAACCATTCTGTGATTCTGTGATTCTGTCCAACTTCATGCAGTAAATGGCGTCTGGGAATTTGTCCAGAAACTATATGCTGAAGGGGACCACCTTCCCCGTGGTTTACTGCACGGATCTAGCAGCTTTAAGAAGACATTGCCTTGATGTGAAGCCCGTCCTGCCCAAAGTCAGGGTGAATTTACTGTTTTGATTCTTTGTAACTTCTAAAAGTGTTTGTTTATTCCCTGAGAAATCAGTTGTTGCCCGCATCTTGCCATTTCATAGCTCTGTCAAGGGATGGGTTTGGTTTACGTAACTGTATTAGTTCATGGTAAGCTGTCTGTCCAGAGGAGCTCACAAAGGTGGCGGCAGAGCTCAACAGGCAGGTGTGAGACGTGAGGGGTGATGGTGGAGCATATCTGGCCCCTCCAGGAGTGCCTCGTGTTTGAGGAGAGGCAGGAAAGGGGTAGCAGAGGTTGTCATCCTCCAAATACAAGCAGCAGTTCCCAGGGATGTTTCTTCTCTCTTGCAGAGCGACCTGCAGAATGTGGGAGTTGAAAGGGGTTGCGGAGGAACATCATCCACCTAATAATCCCTCTCCTTCTCTAAGCCCGGCCTGTTTTCAGGGTGTGAGAAACTGGCCAAAGTCGTTTCATGAATCAGCTCCCCTTTGGGCCAGCTTGCTGGCGCTCTGGCTGCACGAGGAGCACGTGGAAAGGCAGCTTGCTCCTCCGCATGCCCGGCTCAGCCATGCACACATGGAGGTGACCACCTGTCCCCACGTTCTCCCACCCTATCTCACCAGGGCAGCGAGGAGGAAGAGGACGGGAAGAAGCCATTTTATTCTACTGGGGTCAGCAAGGCAGGAGGGGATGTGCTTTCAGAGAGCCGTCTGAGCACCTTCTCACAAGGAACCGGGCATGAGAGAGAAGCATCTACTGTGAAATACATAGTGATGTCTGAACCTAAGTGACCTTTCCAGCACTGGTACAAGTTTCTGAAAGCCTTCGTGTTTGGTGGGAACCAGAGTAGTTTTACGCTAAGGCATGTTGTAACATTTCTTGAATCGTTTTACAAGGACCAAAGTGTTTTTTAAAATACTCTTTGTTTTGTAAGTACAAGCGATTGCGCTGAGAGTGTGTGGATTTGGTAACTCATGTAGATGGCTTCTTTTTCATCACTTCATTTGTAATTAACTTCTCTTAAATCTGCTTGGTTTGTAACCTGGGTCCCGGTTCAGCTCCCAGGGAATCAGCAGAAAGTTTCACGCTGTATTTCATGGGAGATTGGAGGACTGTCACCTTAGCAGTAATAGTGTCCTCTCGTCCTCCACCTGAGCAGAAATGGTATTTGCTTTTCAGTCCTGCTGCTGACTCGAGCAGTCGGCACCATGACTGGCGTCAGTTATGGTGGCTTAATAGCCGGTTATGGTTATTGGGAGCTGGATCCCTTTCAGTTCTTACAGCAGTATTTCTGAACTGATCACATGGGTATAAATTTTATTACAGCTCCCCTGGACGTCTCAAGCTCTCAAGCGGCACATTTAAAAATCAGCATAATCTCCATTTAGAAGCTGAAGCAAAGTCACACACTAAACACAAGACTGCAGAGTCTGACTCCAAGAGAGGTGCTTTGATGTAAAGCGGATACATTTGGAATGTATTCACTTAGTGCCAGCAGGCAGGACAGTGAATATAGCAATGCACAGTCCGCGTCTGGCGGTCCCCAGTGAATTAGTTATATTGCCACGAAGAAGGCGGTGCATAGCAGAGACAACACCTGCAAAACCAGCTAATGCACTGTCGGCTTTAGGGCTCCGTTTAAAAGGCAGGGTGATAATGGAGGCACATAATGCTGCTCAGACATTAGTATCCACTGCCGTGGTCTGCAGGTCATGCTGTAACTGCGCTCTAAATGTAAATAGGTACTTACTGTGTGCGTCTGCTCCAGATGGCGTGGGTTTAGCGCACCCTGCACTGCACCGAGTGAAATGGAGCCTTTTTTTGTTGGTGGTGGCGGTAAGGATGTGTCCCGCAAGATAGAAATAGATTAAGTACAGGGGTTTGTTCCCCACGTGGTCCCTGTCGCTGCAGTAGCTGACAGTGAAGCAGGTGATGCTCTGTAGGAATGAATGACCAAAGGGGAAGAAAGTTACCACCTTGAGCAAATGCTTGATTTCCTGGAATTTTCCTTGTACTGAGATAATCTTTTCAGAAACTCACTTTAGTACTCTCCTATTATCACTTCAGTAACAGGGTGCAAATGTCTTGTTTCAAAGGATTTGCATCTGCTAATTTAGCTGTGGTGCATCTGTCCTGGTGTTTAAACAGCGCAGTTTCCAAACTAGGAATTTAAAACTCCACATAGTCCGAGTTTTAACTAGTTTTTAGTGTCCTGTCGTTGGGCTTAAGCTTTTTTTGTGGTCTGGTTTAAACCAAGATGCTTAGGAGTTGCCCATTCCCTCTGAAAGCTGTGCTCCCCTGAGCCGGCAAAGGCTGCGTGGCATGCTCCGGCGCCCAGCTCCACACAGGTCTCTTGGCTCCCTGGGCTGGATTCACAGTGGTCCTGGCATTTATAAGGATCTCTGCACACGCAGTACCTCTGTGGAAGTCTATTTATAGTGCAGGCTTGAAGGAAATATAAATTAAGGCTTACCCTAGCAGGTGACAGGTAGGACGCATTTCAGGGCTGAGTGGAAGGCAGGTCAGTTAACCTTTGTTTTGCCAGGTAGGAAATACAAAAAGTATATCTGAAAAGACTCAATTTTTAGTGAAAAAATAAAAGTAAGTAGTTAGTTTGTAATCAAATTACTTCAGAAGTGCTAGGTAGTGACAACTGCTGTATTCCTGCATGCGAGGCGCTACGCATCTGGAATTGTTTTCCTGAGGTTTCAAAGGAAGTAAAATCAGGTTTGTTCTCCTGAGAGTCAATTAGTTCTCTGCTGGTAAATATTTCTAAATCTGTAGGTAGAAAGAGTAAAGCTTCATCAGTGCTACAGAGAACAGGTCAATTGTGTGACTGCTTCTGCAGAATTCGTTAGCAGAGTAACGTGTCAAAGCAGAAGGTTAATTTGCAGAAATTTGCGCTCTTCAGCCCCAAGTCCTCCCCGCTGTAGGAGTGCTGCGCTCGCTGAGGACCCCGCTGCCCGCAGAGGGCCAATTTACCTGCAGCTTTTTTGAAGTCTCACCTTCTGGTTTCCAACTAAAACAGGACTTAAGTTTTCCAGGTGTAATCTGGTGGAGTGAGGGAATCTATCTGTCAGTGGCTTTTTCCACCCACTGCTTTGTATTATGGGAATACTGGTTTGGCCCTTAGGTTGCCAGATTTGCCACTGTCAGTAGCCCCCTGTGGCTTTCCAAGGACCACTTTCGTGACAGCGTGTCACTGCAGACTTGACCACCATTTTAATTTCAGAATACAAAGCGCTGAGCGGGGAAAGATAATTACAGTACAAATGCTGCTTTTTTTTCTTTTCTACAAAAAAAGAGACAGGTGTGGCTTTAAGAGCTAATGTAAAGAAAATCAAAACTAGCCCTAAGATATAAAAATACCTGCCTGGTCTATTTCAATTTTTGAAGAGAAATTGGTTACAAGGTGAAATCTCGGTTCCTATTGTATGGATGAGGAGTGGGGACTGGGCTATTAAACCCAGGATGTCAAACAAGTTGCAGACTCTTACAAGTTGCGCTCANTTCTTTTTTTTTTTTCCTTTTCTGGCCCAGAGGTTTGGGTTTTGGGTTGCTCGTGGTTAGGTAGGGTAATTAAAGAGTTAGTCTTGGGAGACAGCTACGGGAAAGAAGGAGAAAACCTCCTTTCCTTTTTGTGGCTTCGGGGTGGAAAGGTAGATCCCCCGAGCATGGCGGCGGGAGTGCTTCATGGAGGTGGGGTTTGGCTGCAGCGGCGTGCGGCGGTGGCACCAACGGGTGGGGGAGCTGCCCCCGCCCCGAGCATCGAGGTGGTGGTCATCCTGATGGCACAGCTGCCCACTGGACCCCCGGGAAGCGGGGGCGGCCAGCCTCTGAGCAGTAGATGGGGAGAGGCCAGGTGAAGTTCTGGGGATGCCGTGCAAGGAATGCATGAATCCCCATGACAGCTCGTCGTTTATCATGGAAATTAGGTGTACAGGGCAGACTACATAGTGTAATTTAGTACTGTTTGTATTCCCCAAGTCAGCTCATTTTATCTGCATAAAACACTATTTTCTGTGCTCCGTCTCTCCTGATGCTCGATTTTGTCATGAGCCCCACTGAATATGGGGATTCCTGGAGGTCATATGTTTCTAGTTATCTGAGAGGGAAGATGTCAAAGAACTGGAGCCGAAATAAACATTCTGTCAATTAAAATATTATATGCTTCCTATTCTGAATCACTTGTAATTTGCATGATCTGGTGAGAACTACTGGGAAAAAGCCCTTGGAGAAATATTACAAAATGCCCAGATGATTTGCATATTTGAACAATTTATTCAGCAATCTGTTAAATCTTAAATATCTGTTGAAACAGAAAATATAAATCACCCAACATTTTAGTACAAATGAGGTTTCTTCGTCGAAAGATAAAACGTAATTGTACATTGTGCTGTTCTGTTAGCAGGATTTTTTTTTATCCTGTTAAACTTTTATGAGGTCGGTAATTAATTGTTTTACCAAGCCAGTGGTTTGTTGGGGATTATCTGCATCATCCCTGTTTCTGATGTGTGGGAGAGAAACACATGTTCCAGCCGTACTGTAGTTTTTGTGATTCATCAGAATTATCTCTGCTAATACTGGGATTTCCTCCCTCTTCCTTCATTTTGTGAAAGTATCAAGGAGGGAATTCAGGCTGCAGTGCTGGATTAGGACTAGTGAAAGTCACAGGTAAATTCTTGGCTCTGGCACTGACATCCCGGGCAGCCTTGGGCAAGCTGTCATCAGCTCGGCCTATAAACACATGGAAGGAATCGAGTGTTCCCAAATCCGTGAGCGTGTGTGTAGTCTTCTTTATTTTCTTTTTTTTTCCTGGCTGAGTAGGTTCATAGTCTTGGTTTGAAGCCCTATGGTACTGTTAGTCATAATAAAGAATATTCCCTGTTTACTGGAGGCGCTTTGACAGAATTTAAGAGTGAAATTAAATCAGAATTACCTCCACATTTTATACTGCCCGCAGTCCCAAAGGTGCTAGGAACCAGATACTGCCTTACGGCTCCTTTTGGAAGTAGCAGAAAATCATTTCTTTCCCCCCTCTGTGTTTGCAGTGANAAAAAAATAAAAATTCATTCCGCTTTTTAAAGAAGGAGCCCGCCCCTCTTCTCCGTCTCGTAAATATTTAATGCTGAAATAGCGCATGAGGTAGCCGAGCTCACACCACGCTGCAGGGCTGGAGTGGCTCCTCTCGGATTCTGATTGAAGTGGCTGGCTGGGGAGCCGCGCGGATGCTGAAGCTGGCATACCCAAACGTGCCACTGGCAGGGACGGAGGGCGGGCTGCGTTGCTGGCTCTCTGGGATGGTGCAGAGGTTGG
>VXBO01008300.1:0-58072 GCA_013400135.1 Rhinoptilus africanus | reverse complement strand
AGATCTCCGTGCTCTAACTCTTGAGGAAGCCTCTAGCACTGCTTTTCGGTATCTCCACATCAATGCAGTGAAATACTTGGAAATTATAAAGTTTTATTTTGCAGTAGGGGGATGGATGCCTGTGGGAAGCAGCTAATACGTATGAGGACTGGAAATCCTGGGTTCTTTTTCAGGAACTGCTGCAGTTCAACCTCTTGTGCCTCCTCTTTTTTCTTAGAATGGGGTTGTTGTTTACTTACCTTACAGGAGTGCTTTTATAAAGCTAATTTGCTGTCGTAAACAAGATTTGTAAGACTCAGTTAGGGACACCAGCATCAGCTTACACAACTTAAAAAATGTGATTTCTAGTGTTTATTTTGGTAAAGCAAACCTGCTACATAGGAGTGAATGTATAAAAAATCCATTTGTCTTTTCAGATAGTGAAGAGAAGGCAGGCACTGGCAGCAAAATCCAGCCTGTGACCTCTAATTAGTCCATCCATGCTATCCCTTCCAGCATGGCATCGCCATTTTGTTTGATTGCCTCAGTCAAACTTACTCAGATCCTGTCCCCAGGAGTGGAGACTGGTAGGGTGGGAAAGGACTAAATATCATCCACTTCTCCCTGTTAGCCCCAGGACAACAGCAAATCTTCTTTCTGCCACCACTGGAACTTCCAGGCTATGATTTTCTTGGCTGCATTTCCCAGCTTTGCCCTTGCAGCACTAATTTCTTTTCGGCTCCACATAAGAGGATGCTGCACACATACAAAAAAAAGCACCTAAGGTTTCTCTGTGGAAGGTTCGTGAGGTGGGCACAGATAATTGCAAGAGGTGTGATCTAGCTTTATCTTCATATATTTAGATGATACACAGGTGTTTGCTGAATTTAGCCTTAAAGACAGAGAATGTGTTTCCTTTTCTTTTGTAGTGTTTGGGTTGTCTTTATTTTTCTCTTTGCACATTAAACCATGGAGATATTTGGGTTTTTTTCTGGAAGTGGTGTTTAAACAGCTACTATCAAGTCTTTTAAAATGTTATTGAACTGCTAAATAGGGAATTTTTGTTGCCCCTCATTCTATTTTTGCCTTCCATTTAAACTATTGTCACTTATCTCCAGTTTTTCAATATGACATTTTAATGAATGTCCCGTTCCCTCAGCTCGGTTCACAAAAGCTCTTCTACCTCTGATTTTATGTGGTGTCAGCTGGAGACCAGAATAGGTGAGCTTAACCTCTGAGCACCTGTGTGTTACATTTTTAAATATAATGTATTCTTTGCCAGTTCTGATACCTCTACAGTGAATTGCTTTGTGTTTGCTCTCACCAAGCAGAAAATTTTGGAAGAGGAGGAACTTTCTACTGCTCTGATTCAGAGGTCACATTGACATTACCAAAACAAGAAAAAAACAACCCAGACATTCAATGAAAAAAACTATGCCCCCTGCCCTAAAATGGCAGTCAAGCTTTATGCAGTTAAGATAAACTCGCTCCTTTTTTGTGTTTTCTTAACACACCAGACTGTAATTTGTGATAGTTGAGTAAGTAATCAGCAGAAACCTGAATGGTCCCTGCAGTGTGGATGGGAATCTCCAGGGAGGAGGTGTAATGGGCAGCTAGGGGCCAGTCCTGGGGGTTTCTAAGATAGATCTTCCCTTCTAATCAGCTAAAAATCTGACTCCTCCTGCCATAGGTGCTGGGTACTTTGATATCTTGGAACATCTCTCTCTGAGACCTGGAATTATTGAAGAAAATTAGGGTTAGGACACTAGATCATTTATCTGCTTGTGGTGATTTGACCTTGGATGGCTGCTAGATGCCTACCCGGCCACTCTCTCACTCCCTCTCTTCAGCAGGACAGGTGGAAGAAAATAAGTTGAAAAAGCGTATCAGTTGAGATAAGGACAGAGAGATCACTTACCAGTTACCATCATGGGCAAACCAGACTCAACCAGGGGAAAATTAATTATTTTTTTTTGCCAATTAAGTATAGAGTTGGATGGTGAGAAACAAAAACAAAAACTAAACCACCTTCCCCTTACTTTACTCCCTGCCCCAGGCTTCATCCTAGGCTCAACTTCACTGCTTCATCCCCAACTCCTCTGCCTCCCAGTCCTGAGTGGCGCAGGGGGGATGGAGAGAGGGGGATGTGGTGTGTCCGTAACAGCTCCTCTCTGCTGCTCCTTTCTCATCATGCTTCGCCCTTGCTCCACACTACTCTGTGGGCTGCAGCGTGGATACCTGCTCAGCGCAGTGGTGTGGAAGTTGGAGAAACTATTTCTTCTGTCACTGGCCATAGTTTTACACGGAGGAAGTACAGTAAGGGTCATTTGAATGCTACTCAGGAGAAATTATTCTGAAACCCTCTGAGCTAGGTCCTTGGCTGGTGAATATCCGCATTAATATTTGTCAGCCTCTCGAGCCAGCTGGGGATCTGAAACAGCTTTTTTGTCCTCAGGACAGAAAGGAGAAGCTGTTTTCTGTATTGTGAATATTGTCACACATGCATGGTGTCAACTAATTAAAAATAGGTGAGGCTCTTTAGGAAGCTGGGAAAGAGATCTCCTCTCTCCTCACCTCCTGCTTTCCCTCACCCTGAGATGGCTCCCTCACCTGAGGCCCAAGGTCGAGTAGTGGGACCAGAAGCGCAATCCAAAACGCCGGTCAAAGGCAGTCAAAACCTGTGTCTTGCTGTGCCTCTCTGAACATCCAGCACAGCATAAGGCTAGGAAAAGCTGAGTGTTTGATCACGACTTCTGAATGGAATATGCATTTAAACTCTCTCTTACTTCAAGTCAGACCTAACTGCTTGCCGGTACCCTAAACTGTCAACGATTGAGCATGATTTACATTTAGCTTTTGTAGAGTTTAATTCTGTAAGGAACTAAATAAGCTAAATGAAACAGCTTTCTATGCAATTAGTAAATGAAGAAAAGGCAAAATTAAAGCATGGCTGTTCCCTTTGGCAATTAAATAGGAAGAAAGGAACGCCGTGGTTTAAATCGTATGAGCTTTCAGCTAAGCCTTTCATTAGTGGTGAAAACCTTTTGCTCTGAAATCTCCTGAACCCTGGTTTTGAGGGGGGGAAAAATAGGAAAAATGCACTTTATCAAATTGCTGCTTTGAAATGGAAGGATTTAATTTATCTGTTTCTCTGTTTCCCAAAAGTTAGTGTTTACAACAGGGTCTCCAGACCACGCGTAATCTGGTAATGGGTCTTGTACAACCTTCAGTCTCTAAACGGATGTTTATCTGAGCATTACCTGATTCCCTTGTGGTGGGAGGCTCTGTTCATAATCCCCGAACCCATTAAAGAAATTAGGGGGCTGTAAAAAGATTTTGAAATAGATGAAACACCTTTCAAGATAAGTTGCTGATATAGGAAAGCAAAGGCATAGTGGGATTGAAATGCTTCCTTGGATACTTCATGCTACTTCTGTGGCAGCTGCAGTATTTATATCTTACTGCGGTGACTGTACTGAACGTGTGCAGGCATGTACTGAACAGTAGTTGCGAAATAAATACCTTAGATGTCAGAATTACAGAGAGACTGCTTTTTATTTTACTTACCTATATTCACTTTTAAAAATGCAAATTACTTCTTAAAAATAATGGTGGTTTGTCATTGACGCAGTCCTGTTAGAAGCTTTGTTGTCTTTGGTGAGTGCGGGAGATGAAGGCTGAAAATCAAGTGGTATCCTGATGTTTGTAATTAAGGTCATATAAAACATGCAAGCATGTATATTACTTTATCCACATGAGTTCTCTGATCAGAAAAAAAAAAACATTAAATCTCTTTCTTTGTAATTATCTGTGTAATAAAGCAGGGTAGAAACACGATGTGGAAAACAACATTATTAAATAATTCCTAAGCAAAACCAAACTACGGAAACATTACAATAATTAAGTAGCTGGAAGATCACATATTTCATTACTTACAAGCTGGCAGGTCGTAAGAAAGGCACAAGTGCATTTTTATGGCAGGAAATACGTCTGTTAAATTACACCATTAAGTCATATGCACCGGTCATTGTATTCTCTTGCTTTATGGGTTTTGTATTGACTTTACCTTCTATTGAGTACTGCAGACAAGAGTGTAACATTAGAGAGGCAGATAAAAATGCATTTACCTTATTGTTGAGTCATGTTTTTTGTTTAGGTAGACATACGTAGCTGAAGTCTGAAATAGTGAAAATGCAAAAAAGCCACTCAGAGCATAAGCTGTGCATTGCAAAAGCCTGAAAATGAGAACAGTGTGGTAGAACACCTTCATATTTTCCCCCGTTTTCTCTAGTTTCTTCATTATACACAGTAATGCTTTGCTTTCCTCCCTTTTTTTTGAAGTCTTAAAATCTTTCTTTAGTGTTCCTGGTGGTTCTTTGCTTTTGTGCAGTGAATAAATTTCCTCAAATATGAGAGCGGCTAATTTGCTCATGAATGCAGCCAACACCTTACTCAGCCGCTGTTCTCATTCTCCATTGCCCTTTTTGCAATTTCTGCCTGGACGTATCTTCATCATGTGGCCCAAATGTGCTGGCTTTCCATGACGGGACCTCATTCTGTGATGGGAGTCCCTGTGCACCAGGTGAGACAGACACAGGTTTCCTGGTGTGTGTCTCATACTTCTGGATGCTCTCCTGGTAGGTGACCAGAATTGGGACAATCCCATCCCTGCCACCCTCGCTCACTCCCACGATGTGTGTGTGCTGTTGCTGTCCCATTCCTAAAGTGTGACTGCCCTAAACCTTCGGTCCGGTCGAAATGTTCATTGCTCACGTGAAGAGTGAGAAGCCCCAAGGTGCAACCCATAGGTAGAGCCACTGCTCGCTAAACTCTCATCTGTGTTAGAGAAATCACTGCGCCTGGTTAGCTTCACTTAACTTCAAGTTTAGATCTTCTCGGCTGTTAAGTCATGTAGGCTGTTGGTGCTTGAAACCCTGTGTCCTGGTTTCAGCTAGGATGGAGTTAATTTTCTTTCTAATGGTCCCAGCTGCCGGCTGGGGTTAAACCATGACACCCTGTTAATTCCTAACTCTGTCCCCAGCCTCCTTCCGTTGCAGCTCGTGTCACGTACTAGACGCAGCGCGTTCTGCTGCTTCTGCCAAGTCCAACATACTGCCACTTATTTTTCTGTTCCTGCTTTCCTCCTTCCCCTGAAGCGCTGGAGTCGCGGTGCCATAAAGCATTTAAACATACGCTCAGCTCTTAAGTGATGAAGTGTTTTGTTGAGTCAGGACCTTTGCATTCAACTCGGCCTGCTTGAGTGCGAGTAGCCTTTGAAGTTTGAAAGGCACAAGGAGAGATCCTCAGAGGCACAGAGAGGACCAATTAATTCTTTCATTAGTCTCTTTGGTTCTTCAATGTAGTTGCTCTTAGATTCCCATTTTTTGCTTTCTTTGCCTTCTTATCGTACCATCTGCCTTTTTGCTTGACATCACTCTGTTCTTTTTTAATTTACCACTCGTCTTCCCTAGAGTTGGGAAGCATGATTATAGTTCGTACCTCAGAAAATCTGCTGTACAGTACAGTTAGTATAATTGAGTTGGCAGTTCAGGTGACTGGCTGGTCCGTGACATGCTTCTGGTTCCATCAGGTAGGTGACCAACAATGCCACTCCCGTTCCATGAGACCTGTCTGAGGGTATGATCTCACCTCTGTTTGTCCTGAGGGGATAAAAATATCTGCGCTGGAGTAAATGTTTGCTTAATACAAGAGCATTCCTGTGTTTTGTATGGGAACAGTTGATGCATGCAGCTGCTTTAGGGAAGCAGCTTCCCTTTGCCCAGGGAAGCTGTGGCTGCCCCATCCCTGGAAGTGTTCAAGGCCAGGCTGGATGGGGCTTTGAGCAGCCTGGTCTCGTGGGAGGTGTCCCTGCCCAGGGCAGGGGGGGTGGAAATAGATAATCTTTAAGGTCCCTTCCAACCCAAACCACTCTATGATTCTATGATTCAGATAGAAAAGAACTGAAAACTGGAGAAGTTTGGAATGGAGGTTGCTAATTAGATCCTTCTCCCAATCTCTGAGCCCAGAGCTTTCACGGAGCTTTGGTGACTTAGCACTGACTCAGAGAGACATGAGTCCTTTTGATGTCTTTGCGTATTTTTTTTTTAAACCTACTGCAGCTTAGCTTTGAATTCTGAACTTTTGTTTGCGTTGCACTCCTGGGTCACGGCGACCGGGCTCCCACTGTCACAGGCAACCCATCACGTGGTTGCTTTCCGAAATGTGCCAAGCTTAATATTCACACCTCTCAAGTAGCTCACTCCTGCTGTATCTGCTGGAATGCTGTTCAGAGCCAGACTCTTCTGGTGACTGAGAATCTTTTCTTTTGCAAGCTTCCTCTACAAGTGCTGTAATTCTGGTAATATATCTCTCAATTGACCCTGCATGTGCCATTTTGATGTAAAACTCTGAAATAGGTTTTTTGATCCCTTATTAAGTGATGGTGTTTCCAGACTGGAGTTGTTTTGGGGTGCTGCTGCGTGGCAGAGTACACGTCCTTGTGTGTATCACAGCGTTCCTGTTCGGTATATTAGTTAACTATGTAGGCTAAAGTACATTTCTTGATTCAAGAGTGTGATTCTTGCTTGATCAGCGGGGTACATGCCTCACTTGCGCCAAGGGGCAGAATTTGCTGTTTTCTGGGGGAAACACTTCTCTGTGTTACTTAACCGCGCTGTTGACCGGCCTGTCTGCTCTTTCCTACAGTTGCACGTGTATCTGAAATGACTGTAATGGGCTGTGACGCCTGGAAAACAAATTGACCCCGTGAGCATATATTTTAAGGAAAACTGTATTAATTTGTGGTTTTGTGGTTGTGGATGCTTTTGGTGTTGAATATTTTGCAAGCCATACAGCGGCATTCAGTCACTTCCCTCACACTGTTGCAAAATGGTGTGAAGTTTAGATTGGTAACGGGTGGTGACATAACAGCGGTACTTAAAGCCTCAAGGAAAACTTCGCAAAATGTTACATTTGCAGATCGTTCTGTCACAGTAGCTCAGATTGTCGCTTCAACTCTATTTTTGCTGCCAGAGATCTTTGCGTGGATACGAGCCCTCCTGGCTTGCGGATGCCATTGCTGTTCGGCAGAGCCGTGACGAATGCTCAGCCCTGTTAAAAGAGCGTGAGCTTACTAGAGCGTGGGGCATGGCAAAGGACACCTGGAGGTTGGCTGCGCTTTGGTGTTCCCGGTTGTGTTTAACTACTGTTCAAATGTGATAATCACAGCATGGGAGAGCCTTCTGCCAGGCTTCCTCGCCTTTCCGAGAGGAGGGAGCAGGGGGTTTCTTCTCAAATAGTCGAGCGAGCGTCCAAGCTGTTACCTTAGACAAAACTAAAATGGAAGGATAACATTTTAATTGTCTGGCAGACAGTGGATTTATTCAGGCTGTTATTCAGCAAAGCACACAAAGACTGTGGACTTCATTGAAGGCATGATATTTAAACCTAAGCATATGTTTAGGCTCATTCCTGAGGTTTCCAAGTGGACGCTTCTCACCCTCCCTGCATGAGAGGGGAAAAAGCACTGGGCTCTGTGCCTGAAGAAATCAGGGCACTTTATTTTCTACATCTCATTAGCGTAAAAAGCAAGATAAAGCGACACCCAAACTGTGAGGAAGGGACCAGAGCAAAGGGATGTCTCTTCTGCACCCTTCCACAGTTACAGGCAATGTCCCGTCTCCTGGGAAAGGCGACAAAGGGACTGGGTCCTCAGCCTGCTCTCCCCCACTGCTCAGTGGGGTTTCCCTGTCCCTTGTTGGGGCTGTGCAGGCAGATGAGCAAGGATTTCATGCACTTGCAAGGGAAGTTACTGCTGATTCATCAGTAACTGGCTCTTCTCCAGCCCCTAAACAGCTCCTGAGGTGGAAGAGGTCAAATCTAGCTCAACGTTACTTAATGTAGCGTGTGCGCACGTTTTTATCACACGGTGACTTCTGCATCCTCAGCATAGCTGCCGTCAGATAAAGCAACTTTCATCATTTTATGGAACCTATAAAAGCCACAGCATGTTTTTGTAACTACAGTTTAATTTTCAAGTTTTTTTCACTTTCTGACTCATAGTCCTTTTCTCCAGAAATATAAAATGATTCATATACCTAAGCACTTAACTCCTTTTACATTTGTAAATGGTATTTCATGCATGCTTAATGAGGGTATTCCAAACCACTAAAGCCATAATTTGCTTATGCTACATAATAAGGTTTGAATCCTGCAAAAACTTATGTAAATACTTCACAAGTTCATTATAGGTTTCTGCAAATGGTGACTTAGAGCCAGAATGTCCCCTGGCTTAGACTCGGTGGGTCTTTGTGGTCCTCATAAGCTCTGACACAGCACCTGGGAAGAGAGAATGAGAAAGAAAAATGGAATTGTTGCTGTAAATCTGATGCAGAAAAGAATGCAAAGAGGCTCTTTTATTGCTTTTACAGGGGTAAGAGTTGAATATTAAAGTACATTAGAAAAAGAAGATAGAAAGAGAAGATGAAAAACATTTTTTTTTCTTTCACTCTGCTCCAGAATTTCTAAAATTAAACTCTCAGTGTCTTATTATTTTTATTGGAAGATATGAGGGAAAAATCCCAATGCTGGATAATTCAAAGCCCAGATAGATTTATTTGGACTCAAAATATACAGTACTAGCTAGCACTGCCTTTCTAAAAAGCTGTTGCACTGTTACTGAGGCAATGCACATAATTTATGATTTTCTTTTTAAAATGGAATCAAATAATTTATGACGCTGTGGTTTTAATCTCTTAATCCAGATTTTTTCCTCCCACATCTTCCGGGAACCACTTCAGATTATTCAATGTCCAAAAAATCCTACATTTTTTTCATTTTTCTGTCAAACAGATGGAATTCTAGAAGCAATAAAATCTTCCGATTTGAGATGAAATTTAATAAATCGTAAATGCATTTGGGGCCACAGTTTACATTCAGAGAATCAGATTTCTGAAAAAGTCAAACACCTTTTTTTCAGGTCCATAAAGTAGTGTTGTTTGCAGGCATCTTTTCATGTTCAGTTATTTTATTGCTTTGTCTTATTCTATGTTATTTTCACTTTGTTGTTGTTGTGAAAAAAGGTTTTTGGTTACGCTCTTCCTCTTCTTCATTGCATAAAATGGCAAAATTCTCTCTTTCCTCCCTCAAACTCCAAGAATTAGAAAAAAAAAAAAAAGAAGAGTTAATAAGCTTCTGCTCCAGGAGTAATTTATAGCTCACTAACGTCAGTGAAAGAGTACAACTGAAACAATACTAGTAGTTAGGAAAGGACCATGAATTGCATGTCACGTGCATTGAGCTTTGCAGGAACTGGAAGGGGCTTGGCTTTTCCCCATCAAAGCTGTTTTTTAGTTGCAGATTAGTCACCAGGTAACTGGCACCAGCCCTGAGACTGCTTCAGCAAGTGGGTCGCCTTGCTCCCTCCCTCACGGTGCTGGTGTCCACAGGATGTTCCAGAAGCATCCAGGAGCAGAAGCATTGCTGGTTTTTCCAGAAGGTAGAGGGGGCAGCCAAACCTTCCAATTTGTTTATGCTCTTTGGATGCTTTTCCAGTGAAGTTGTGGATAAATACGGTTTGCACTCCTGGCGTTGTTGCGTTCAGGGGTATCTCTCCCAAGACAGTACTTACTTCAGAGAGAGCCAGTTCATGAAGAAACAGTGGGTTCCTGAAAAGAAGTTGGATGATCTGAGGTCCCACGCAACTTTCAAATAGACGATGAGGATACATCTAGGATGCCAGAAGAAGATACGTGATCCCCCTTGAGGGAGAATGATGGTGTCCTGAATGAGCAGGGAGCATTTCAGGGATGAGGGTCTCTGTGATGCTTTTCCAGCTCAGTGCACACAAGAAGGAGCTGCAGTCGGTTTTGTGATACCTGGTCTGTGGCATTTGTCTGGTGGCTTCTCCCTCTGCACTCTGTGGTCTTCATTCCTCTGAAAGCTCATATTTGGCTTGTGCTGTCTCTGTTGGGAGCTGATAGTGCACTTCTTTGCAATGATTCACCAAGTGTTTATTTAGGGGCTACATTACATCTAGGCAGAAATCTTTCAATATTAAAAATATGTCTTACTTAGTAATCTACATAAGCTACTAGGTTGGCATCTAGGCTACTTTTGCGTTCAGAGCTGACCACCAAGAAGGAAAAAAATGTTTCTGTTGGCCTCAACTTTTCCATAATTGGGAAAGAGATCTTGAGTCAGCAACATGCAGTTTTATATGAAGCACGGACTGAATGCAGGATACCAAGTTTGGGCTTTTGCCTCTGTTAGAGTATTTTGAGACTGAACTCTTGAACCGTGGCCTTCTTTGGGAGCCCCTGAGAGGAAACTAGAAAGTCCAGGGTTGCAGCCTAGAAGAGCCATTTTTACATAATGCAAACAGGTTTCTCATTAGCAAACCAAATAATAACATTGTCTTAGAGTTCTGTTCAGTGGCATTTTGCTTCTCAGAGACAGCCCTGTCATGGAGAGGATTTAAGTGGTAGGGAAATAATTTGGTTTTGCCTTGATTCACTCAGTCACTGAGTTTCAGCCAGAGATACACCGTCAGTTGAGTTTGATGCGAGTTTGTGCTGCCACCAGGAACGGGCAGGGGAAGTGTTTTCCAGCCTCCTGAGCCACCCAGCCCTGGCCTCTGCAGTGCCAGCGCAAGCACTTCTGTGAAATGCCTGGAGGGTGCCTTGTCCACGGGTCAGGTCCCAGCTCAACAGCTGAGGAAAGTCACCCTCATGCCTACCCTCTTTAACCCCGACACCCAAATGAAACACAGGGGCGAGAGTGCTACTGCTCTTTTTTTCTGTTGTTTTTGTTGTTACTTTTCAGAAAGTTCAACAGAAAGGTGCAGTTGCGATGTTAAAGGGGCAGAGGGTTTTCTGCCAACAGCCAGTTCATTCTCTTAGGTTGGTTTCTTTGTTTGAGCCAAAGGGAATGTGGCAGCAGAGGGAATGTTGGCTCAGAGCTCCGCCAGCGATTACAGCTGGCGCTGCAGTGCTCGGGGCAGTGCCTAGATGGCACACACAAGGCTGTTGAGAAGGCGGCAGTCTTAACGGTGGAGAAAATTAAATACAGTAAGGACCAGCTTTCCCTTTGCAAGTGAAGTTGATTGGAACGGGTAGAGTGGTGTGAAACTGCGAAAACAAACATCAAGGCCAGCAGCGAGAAGATAAAGGGAGGACGCAGAAGACGTCTTGGAGCGTGGCAGAGCTAGCTCTCCTTTGGTTTCCACACCTAGCGTTTACTTCTCTGTTTATCCAGTTGCCTTGGAAATCGTGAGGAACTGCTCTTTTCAATTGCAACCATCCCAATTCTTTCTCTTTTAAAATTAATTAATATGTGGGTCACCTCCATCCTGCCTTGGTGCTCCTCTGCCTCACGGAGCAAAAGTTAAGAGCCCCGTCCTTTCACCCTTTCCCTTAGTTCCTGATCACTTGTTTCACTGACCAAAACACAGTCAGCCCTGTGCAGCGTGTTCCCTGGCACATCGGAATCGCTTCGCGCGGGGCTGGCTTTGGGGTCTGTCGCAGGCCTGCTGAAAGGTGCCCATCTATCAACCTTTCTGGCAACCGTGACTCTACAGGCTTGGCTTCAGGCCGGGTAAAAATACACTCCAGATGCGTGCCTGGGTAAAAGTAGGCAGATTTCACTGTGGATCACCCAGAGATTCCAGGATCTGACAGGCAAGAGGTGCAGAAGCTGAAGTAGTAAGTCAGGCACCTACAGCAAGAACTTCCCAGGAGGAGAGTTGCGGGGTTCTCCTGCGCTGATCTCATGGAGCGAGCACACGAAGTCAAGCGTTTGCAGAAGCTGGCATACATAAAATCACTATCAGAAAGAGTACGTTTAGAATTGCCAGAAGGATAATATTCCTGGGATTCTCCAAAGTGTTTCTATCCAGTAACTTGTCTGCCAAAAGTGAGTTATTGCTGGGGTTACTAGCTCTGTGGTCTTCTTGGAAGGCCACCGTATCATCCTGACCTCTTGCTCTTTGATGGCCAGAGGGCTGGAAGTTGGGCAGCAGTTTCAGCCTCTCCCGTTGCTGTTGCTTCAGAAAGTGTTTTAAATGGCAGGCTCAGCCAGCGATGCAAACCGCAGGCATAAAAAGAATTAAAATCCCTGAATTAAAGCAAAGACTACATTAGGTGCAATTGTTCCCTAATTTTCTGTTTGGGTTAACGGCAGGTTGGGCCTCGCATCCGTGAGCACAAAGCGGAACGTTTTGGAAAGTGGAAATTGCATTATGGCTTCTGTTTCCTTTCCAAGGAAGCCTGTGAAGCACATTACAGAGCGAGGGAAGGTCACGACTGCAGGGAGCAGCACAGGATGGCTGAGAGAGAGGTGGGGTGAGAGGAGCTGCTGCAAAACAAGGGCAGAGAAGCAGCAGGACAGCATGAGGGTGAAAAGTGGTAGCTGGAAACCTTGCAGTATCTTAATTACAATTATTTCACATAAAAGGTCCGAAAAAAAAGCTTCATCCCATCACGTCTGTGTTTCTGCCTCTTTTTAATCTCTTGTTTGCATTTAAATATGCATTGTTGGGGGCTTGGTTTCACATTCTGGCAATGTTCTGAAATTTTTGAACTGCCAGACAGATAGACTCAGGGTTTCAAAAGCATCATCTGCGTGTGTGCACGTATTAGTCTGATGAAAGTGCTGGACCGGCTGAGCCTGATCAAAATGTATTTGCTTCGCCGTGATCAGTTAATAACGCCACCGTGTATTAAGTGTTGTGCTTGCTATATTGCGGCATGCACCTCCCAGCTATATTTCATGCACCATTCCCTCTTCCCATAAAATTATTTCTGAGCCAGCCCTACGCTGAGTCTTCAGCAGGGTGGGAGGGATGCAGTGGGAGGACCTCAGGCCTGTCATACACGGGCAGGAGAAGCAGTTTGGGAACCAGCTAGAGGAAGGGCTTGTTTTCTGTGCTCTGCCTTTACTGTAGCAGCTACTTTGGCCTTTCCAGGATCACTGATTTGAAGCATTTTGCAATGTGCCGGGGAGAAAAGTGTATGGTTTGTCACAGAGGAAGTAAGCGTAAAATGTCTACGTATCTCTCAAAAGGCAAATTGTCTGAGAAGTCTGTCCCACGGCAGCCCAAACCAAAACAAGCTGTAATTATGTATCCTTTTGGTTTGCAGTTTTGATGATTTTCTCTCTGGTTTCGCAAGTATGCCAGAGTTACGCTTCAGTGGCTCAGCAGCCTTTTAACAAGCTGTAGAAGGTGCCTATTGCGCAGGCACTGGCAATACTAAAAGACAGAACGTACTATCCTTGAACCCTCTGCAAAATTCTGTACCTTAACAATAGGGAGCAGTCTCAACGTGATGACCTGTCTGCAAGGCGCTGGGAGGAGGGAGGTGAGGAACTGGGATGATTACCCATTACCGTGTCATTGTACAGCTGCTGCTCAGGATATTTTAGTGCTTGAGTTAATAACCTTGCAAATATAACAAGGTAGAGAGGGAATGGCAGAGAGGAAACTATTTGGAAGGAGTTAAACATTAACAACACACCTTAAATACAACGAGTAGGAGCAAAAGAAAGGAAATACTTTCCAAGTACAGCCTGTACCCAGTTTTAACAGGCAGGCAGGATTTGTTTATGGAAGCCAACGATCATCTTCTTCCTCCCTGTGGTAAAAAGTGTATTTAAAGGAAGTATAGTCGGAATTGTGTCTAAGTACAACTTGCAAAGTAAAGCCTCAAAGGCAAGCCTGGACCATTTGAGTTTCTACTCTGTAAACTAATTATTCAGTTTAAAACAGTAAAGAGCAGCTAGCTGACTATTTAACTGATTCCTGACGTGGATGGCGTTTCAGTCCACATTACGCTGGTACCTGCATTCTGGGGCTGTAAAACTGCGGTGAGAAGGCTGCTGGCTCAGCCGTGGGGTACCCCAACTGATTCAGTCTCTCCTCCATCAGCTTTTGCCGAGGGGTTCTCAAGATACCCCTGTGATAAAGCCAAAATGCCCCAGACAGCAAAGCCAGTTTCTCAGAGGATCACTCACTACGTGGTGTTGTCCTTATGAAAACAAAGGGACAACTGCAGAGGGGGGCAAACCCCCCAGGACAGGTCTGCCTGCTCTGGCAGAGGCAGGAGAAAACAGTGTGCAACCCCACGGCACTTTTGCTGTTGGTCCAAGTAAAACAGGGTTTGCCAAGTAAATTAAATAAATAGCCCAACCATCCCCTCCCTCCAAGTAACATCAAGTCTGATCAAGAGTCCAAAAGAGTGCACTTTTCAAAATGTCAGTGGCTGGATCAGAGGATCAAAGATGATTGACTTTTTTTTTTTTTTAATTTTGTCTCATTAAAAATCACTTATCAGCTTCTTTCTGAATGCCTCAAAGGAGAAAAAAATTAAAGGGTGTTTATTAGCATTAGCAGTAGTATTCCAAAATGTATTGCATGCATTATTACTAATAATATTCTAGAGGTGCAGTGCCAGCAAATCAAAGATACAGAGAGATGGCAATAAATTAATTGGAGAGCTAAAAAAGTGCTGGAAGTTCGGAAGGGTTATGAGATGGAAGAGATCAGCTGAGCAAAGTGAAGACTGAGAATGGCACATCTTTCTTGCACTAATATGGTAACGAAATATAGCGAAGGCAGAGCGGGAATACTGATCTTCACATGCTTCTAACAACTTCTTGCCGTACTTGGTCAAATTTCTGTAAAATTGCTAACGTGAGCTATTACGGGATGAAAAGACCTTTATGCCAATATAAATGCATCTCTGGCGTGGAGCTCTGTCATTTCTGCAATGATAGTTTCTAAATTGATACAGCATTACAGAGCGAGCTGGGCTTTGGAAGAACTGGTGGCTTAAGTTCACCTGTGCTGGCTTTAACCTGCGACCGCCGGTAGAGGACACGAGTCCAGACAGGAGATCCAGGGCCCATAAACACTATGTATGTCATGCATACAGAGAAAAACAACCCAAACTCCCACATGAGCTGATGGGCTCTGGGCTAACCTTACCTTTCAGAAATGAGATTTGGTATTATGGTAAATAGAGCCGTAAAATCTTTGTTCCTGACTGTTTGACAGTCAAGAAAAAACGTATCTAATAGCGCGGATTATTTAAGAAGAAAATAGAGGGGAAAACAGCACACGTTATTGTGTCTGTGTGTCATGTTTGCTTCTTCTGTGGCTCTTGGAAAACAAGAGGATGAGAAAAAAGTGCAAGGAGGGGTAGCCGGGGTGATGAGAGGCACGGAGTGGTCCCCAGACGCAGAACATCCAAGTAGGATGGGGCTCCTGCCGGATGGGGAAGAGTTGGCTGCCGGGCAGGATGCTGAAGGTTTGTGTGGAAGGGCAGTGCAGAATGGGTAGCTGGCGGCTGACAAGCTGAGAGCTGGGAGGCTCCGATGGATCTCCCGGGCATTCAGTTCAGAATAGATCAGAGGAGACAGTTCTTCGGATACGTAATTAAGCCGGGGAGCTGTTTCCCACATGAGGCTGTGGATGCTAAAATTTACATGAGCTCAGGATGAGGCTGGGAAGGTTTGCAGAGGAGAAATCCACTGAGTGATACAGTTGAAAAACAAACCAACCTGCCTGGGTCAGAAAGTTGCTGAGCTGCGAAACATTGAAGGAGGCCAGGAGAGAAAGTTTTCTCCTTTTTCTTGTGCTCTTCCTGAGGCGTCTTTTTGGCTACTTGCCCCTAGTGGCTTCTCCGGTTTAAGAAAGCCTTTAAAGGTGTTCCAGGAAGGGGAAGGGCTAAAGGAAAACAGGAATAAAGAGAAACCATCTGCTTGCGAAGAACAGCAAATGCAAAAAAGGGGCAGGGGCGTGAGGATCGCACAACCCGAAGCTGAAGAGTCGGGGGTGCGGGGGCAGCGAGCAGAGCGCCGGGCAGCACCCGCTGCCTCCAAGGCACCCAGGGGACAAGGGGTGCTGCCAGGTGGGGACACAGGAAGAGGTGCAGGTGCACATCAGCCCCGCGGCATCCTCAGAAGATGTCGCTAACTATTGGGGCTGTCCTGGCACATGGAGGAGGTGCAGGTGTGGAGCCATGAGTACTAACGTGAGCGGAGGAGGGCAGCCCAAGCCTCATCAGGAGGGTTTTGGGGGGAAGCTAAAGCAACATCGACATGCAAGGACGTGGCTGGAGGCTGGGCTAGCAGGCATCTGTCACCCTACCTGGTTTGTTCTGACCCGTACCTGCAGCCCAACCTGTGCGTGATCCCCTGTTGAGGACGCCTCAGGGGCAGGAGGAAGCCAGGGAGATGCCGTGCAGCATCCCTCAGCTGTGGTGACACGGGGAGTTTTGGGATGAACACTTGGCTGGGGGTCCCTGGATGGGAAGCAGGGGTGGAGGGGCCAGTCTCAGGAGGGACTCTCTCAGGGCCAGTGAAATGAAGACATTTTGTGTTACAGTCTGTGGGCTTTCTGGAAAGGCTGACTAAAAGGTTTTTTTCTTTTCTTTGCAGTTTTGTGCTAATAAACCAGAGTCCCTGGCAAAGTTTTATGCTCCACGCAATACAACATGTGAAGTTAGGGCAGAACCTGAGAAGGAAAAACAGTCAATATGATGATTCCAACAGACTATGAAGTCCCGACAGCCCCCGTGAAGTACTGGTATATAGCAGTACAGGCCATGGAGTCTTGGCTTCCAAATTTTGGCAATGCATTTAAAAATTGATACCTATTTCGTAATCATTTTTCCTTACGGAAGCACTAACCTATTGAGACAGAAGATTTTTAGGCCTCTGAGATTCACTGGCCCCAGAGCAGAGATAACCACGGAGACAGTACTTGTCTTGAGCAAGTTTGACATGCACTTTGCTTGCCTAACCCCCAAATTAGTAGCCTTCTAGAGGGGAAAGAGTTGCTAAATGAACTCTGTTCCCACTCGGTAAGACCTGAAGAAGCAGGGCTGCTCGTCGGTCTCTCTCCTTCTCCCCAGTCACCTCAACCCTGGCAGTCACAGGCTGGAGCAGCCACTGGCGATGCCTCTGCCACTTGTGTAAGACACCCCAGTCACCGTTTCCCCAGAGATGGGTTCTCTGACCCCGGGGCACCTCAGCGACGATGTCTGCAAGACTGCTGAGAGACCAGCCTGGCTCCAGCATTGCCAGGGCCTTGGTGCCACCCAGCAAAAGGCCTGAGCCCCTGCGCAGGGCTCTGCTGGGCCAGGAGTGCTAAGCTGGGAATGAGAGTTATATTCTTTCCAGCGGGATGTTGCTAAAAGCAATTGGAAAGCTGCTTCTTTGAATAGCTGATTTTTACCTGGATAGTTTCTCTTGGCATTTCCACAGCTTTAACATTACTTTTCCCTCTCCTTTTCTGTGCATTGTTTTTCCCGTGAGTCTTTTTCTCTTCGTTAGTTTTGCTTCTGTAAAGGACTTCGCGTAATGTTTTCCTTCAAATTGCTCCATTTCAAAGTTTTCCCTCTATTTCAAACTTCCTAGTTGCTGTGTGACTGCTGTGTGGTTTCTAGGTCTTCTTTTGCTTTACAGTGTCCTTTTTCTCTTAGGCACTTTCCCTTGAACAGCTCTACAGTGCTAATAGCGTGAAAAATCTCTGTATGCCTCTGTGTCTCTATACAGAAGTTTAAAATACCAGAAAAAGAGAGACAAAACAAGCATTCTTAAATATAAAATAAGAGGTATTTATTTATAGGATACTTATTTTCAAAAATTGCCTAATAGCATGAAGAGAAACTTCACCATTTTATTAAAAGTACGTGCTTATTTTTCTTCATGCGTTCTGATCATACCACAGGTTTTCCACAAAAAGAACAAGCAGTTATTTTTGTGCTCTCTGCCCAGAACAGCTACTTCACGACCGTCACCCTGCCCGGATTCGGTGCTGAGAAGGTGCAGCCTGATGGTCAGTGGTAGAGTGCTCCTGGTTATACTGGGGGCTGTTGTGAATGGCAGGGGCTGCAGGTCTCCGAATCGGGATGGGTTTACCTTTTGACTCACCGTCAGAGCGTGGTACAGCGTTATATATACTCCCTTATAGGTATTTGGGAGAGTACATCTCCTGAAGTCCTCTCAAACAGATCCTTTTCAACTCAAATGCTCGATTCCTGGAACAGTTTCACGTGTGTGGCACCGGGTCTGATCTGAAGCCCACTGAGACCAGCAAGCGCCTTTCTGCTGGTACTCAGGCTGTAACCGGATTTAAAAAGTGACCTACATTTTTTGCTCCATATCTCAGGCTCTCTTTTCGTAACTATCCATGGGTGGTCAAAATTTACCACTGCAGTGTGAAAACCTGAATCCATGAGCAGCGGTGGGTCTAGCTATTTAAACTGCTTTTTGTCCTGATTTCAGAACCATGAGTAAGATTTGCACTTACCAGTTTTGTCAGCAGAGCTAAGCTGGTGAATATTTTCTTTAGTGACCATTTTTATTTCTGGTTCACAGCTGTACCAACAGGAGCTAGGTTGGGGACCAGAAAAAGAATGCTTTAGCAGCTCCTCCTTATTTTGCTTACTGACCCCAGTTTGCTAGCCTGGCAGAAGTGTTTTTTGCTTTCCAGTATAGTCGTGTTTAGACTGAGAGGCCTTCTCCAGCCTGGAAGTTCTGCAAATGGACTTCAGTCTTTTTTGAATTTCAGATGCGGGCAAGATGCAGATGGGCTTTCTGCAGCTCTGTCTTGCTCTGCCGCTGTTTCGCCCTGCCACAGGGGCAAGATAGTGCCGGTCAGCCAGCACCACCAATGGGGCACTAGGAAAAGCTGTGGGATTGCAAGTGAATCCTCACATCTCAGCTCTGTCACCCAAAGCAAGCTGGCAGGTTTATAGGTATCTGCTTAATATCTCAGGTAAGGTGGAAACTCCTTTTGAAGATGGTATCGGACCTTTTGTTGTCTCTTTTCCTTGCCTTATGAACATTCTTACAACTTATGTAAAGTATTGTGGAATTGTCGTTTAAGTTAATGGAGCGATACTGCTTTGGAGTGGTTCCTGTTCATGCAGAAGGGGAGAGGGGGCTTTGGGAGTGAGGCTGGATGTCGGGTAGCCACCGGCGCATGAAGAGTGCCATCCATCACTCAGGGCAGATGACCGAATGGCATCTGGCTGACCACTTCTCCAACAAATGGGACACCTTTGCCTTTGGAGACAGCTGAGCTGTGTTTAAGATGGGCTTTGTTAATACAGAGTGCTTTTAATTTAGCTCTGGGAAGGTAACATGTGCGGTTTGTTACCCACCTCTGTCAGCCTTTAGGATGAAGGTTGGTTCTTTCTCAGGGTGGAGCCGGTTAGAAGTGCAAGAAACTGTTGTGGTTTCTGGGATTGGAGCAGATCAGCCAGGCAGATCAGCTCCTGCATCCCAGCCTGGGATTCGGGAGCTGGGCAGCAGCGGGTTGTGTACACAGCAGAAATGCGATGCAGGACCTGAAGCCAGTGGTCAGCAGTGGTTGGTTCTGCGTCTTCCACCTGGGAGAGGGATTGTTTCAGCCTAACAGAGTTCCCTGTGACTCTGCAATGCAGTGCTCCCAGCAAAGGGCACTGTGATTCACCCACTAAGTGAGTGTAGCAGAAGCACTAGAGATTCACTGTTTGTTTTTTTTAATAGGAGTACCTAGCACTATGCCTGATTTTTTAATTGTGGTATTACAAGACAACTTTCTGAAACGAAGAGAGTATTGAGTTAAAGTGTCTCCTCCTGAATCAAACTGTTTTCTCACAGGGCAGTTTCTGTCAAGGTAGAGATAATGTTCCCAGAGAGAGCTGGATGGAAAAACGGGAAGCGTCTTGATCACATCTTCCAAGAGCGTCAGACTATCTTTTTCATAGATGCAAACTATCAGGGATGCAGGTGGGTGGGGAGGGTTGTTTCTCAGTCGCTCACGGTGGTTAATACCAAAGCACTTGATCACATCACTGTCTTGAGCTACTGGTTTTACAGCCAGGTGCTTGCTGCCATGAGTTAAGGTTTCATAAATTAGGCCTTTATATATTCTGCAAAATATCAACAGGTTTGCTCTCCCCGCACACTCTTCATTCATTGCTACATAACAGCAGAGAGCAATTTCGCTCCCTGGCAGTGTATTTTAGCAAGACAGCAAATTGTCTGGGTTTACTTATGCTATATAATTCAGTAATTGTACTGCCAGTCTTGGCCAAGTTCCTGAATAGTTGAGGCCTAAAAACAAGCTCTTAAACTCATATTTAGGTTCCTAAATAGAAAGACTGATTTTTTCAAGTATTGAGTCTATCCTGACTTTGGTCAACTTTTTGGAGGCCAGTAGGCTAGCAGCATTTTGAAAATCAGGCCCACTGCTTATTTCCGCACTTGTACAGGGGAGCCAAACGGTGTTTTAGACTCCTTTTAATATTTGTCTTTGTAGTATTGCAGTGCCTGTTTTATTCCCTGCATTGCAATAATTCCTAGTGGAGCTTGTTCATGTTGACAAACTATCCGTTTGGATTGATTGAAATGTCCAGTAAAAAAGTTACCAGCAAGGTTATTTGAAATCTTTGCTGGGAGATGAAGAGATGCGCAGAGTAAGAGTATTTCTGCCAAGTCACTGGGTTTTTTTCATAAAAAGGGCAGGCTATAAATGCCATCTTTCGTATAACATATGCTTCACTGCCTGTGCCTGACAACAAACCTGAGTGAACTAGGGTTCATCAGAAAAGCTGATTTTGCCCTCAATATTATTGGGAGTTCTTCAGTGCCTCTTGGTGAGGTATTTCACTTGGTGTGTCACTGCAATAAGGCTTCCCTTCCTTTCTGTACATAATGTCAAGGAAAGTCTGATTCATTACTTCAGGGGCTGAGCTAAATTCTTTCCTCTGGACCGTTTTAAAAGAAATCGTTTAAGCCTCAAATACTTACGCTGGCTGCAGCAGCAGATGTGTGAAAGAGCGGGCATTTGCTTTGCTTCTTGCTGCTCGTCCTCAGGAAGAGGAGGCTCTCCTTAATCTGTGGGCTCAGAAGCACAGCAGAAGGACTTTTTGACCTAAGATAAAACAATGACAAAACCATTCCTGTGGAAGCACAGCATGCAGGCTCTTCAGGATGCTTCTGGAATATATTACTGAGGATAACTTAGTCTTTCTTTTCAAAAGAAAATCATACCGATGCCTTTAGGGGGAAAAAAAAAAAGAAAAAAGCCTTTTGTGATGAGGGGAAAGGGAAGAAATTATTCTTGGTAATATTTAAATGTTGTTAAATTCAGAAGGCCTTGGATGGGAAGATTTAAAGTACGGTAAATCAGCAGAGCGATCTGGCACGATTGCAAAGGCGACTTTGAAAGAGTTTGTCGTTATGGTCTTGGAGATCTTTCATTTCTTCTATTCAGATGCCCTGATGGATCAAAATTTGCAGCATTTTCAGTAATCAATATGCTCTTTTTTTTCCTCAAATGGGTGCCACTCTTGAGAAATTTTTTTGTAAACACTGTTTGGCTGAGACTGACCGTGTTTCCATTCCCCTTGCAGAGGCACAGCGATAGCTGGAATTGTTTTCGGCATAGTATTTATAATGGGAGTGATTGCCGGGATTGCCATCTGTATCTGCATGTGCATGAAGAACAACCGTGGGACTCGAGTAGGGGTCATCCGAACTACGCACATCAACACTATCAGCACGTACCCAGGTAAGGAAGCGAAGTAAGACCCCTGTACGAGTGCCTGTGTTCATGGTAGAAGCGTATCATTGGATAGTTATGGCTCCACAGTAAAGGGGGCGTCGTGAATACAGCAGACAGCTCTTCTCAGTCCGGAGGGGAACGCCACGACTCCCTCCTGAGAGACGCAAGACAGCTCCGCGTGCGCTGCGTTCGTCAGTGCAGCACTCTGCCTGGGCTAATTTATTCATCCGCTCAGTGGGCTAATGAGATCTGGCAGGGTGCCATACTCACACAGCTGTATGGCTGGCAGTGCCCGCAGTAGCACGTTGGGACCTCGCTCAGGGCAATGCTGCATTGTGCAGGATAGACCTTCTCCCTGTGCCAGAGGGACTCTGGCGACGGATCAGTTGTTCTTCTTTTGTGTTCTGGTTCTTGTATTTGCTCTTGTTCACGTGCAGTCAGCTCCCTTTCATTATCCGATATAATAGGGGCCCAGCATACCACAGAGGGGAGAAAACCTGAACAATAAGGTCGGTGGATCATAGCGCAAAGGCTTCGAGTGAGTGGAGTCAAACAAACTCACGTGGAGTCTAATGGAGCCCGAGCTGGCTGGTACTCGGCCAGAGCTCACAAGCCCTGCTGGGTGCTGTGGGATCCCAGATGACTTCTACAAAGGCACCCAAGCACCTTTGCGGTGTGTTCCCTGCTGCGTGTCCCAGGAGGGACTGCTGGCTGGCAGGCAGTGCTGGATCGGAGCGAGCTCTCTGCATCCGCCTGGCGCCCTGCCTGAACTGATGGGAACTTGGAGCGCGGTGCAGAGATGCTCGCTGTAACTTGGTCAAAGCTAGCTGAGATCTGGCGGTGCTTCTTAGCACTGCCTTTCGTGCTGGACGTGCTCAGCACAGGCTTCTCTGTGGATTTGCATTGTTTCGGTGTAATGTTTTTCTAGGTGCAGGGCAGCACCAGGGGAGGCACAGAGCCTTGGTCAGACCTGGCACTGGGCTAATAAGCTGTCACAGGCCCTGGGGGCACCCCAGGGGACAGTAGGCACCCCTCATGGGTCTGCTGCAGGGCAGTTGTGCCTATAGTGGGTGGGAGCTGGTGCATCAGGCTGTACCTGAGCTAGCTCTGTGCAGAGCCACTCTCTGCACCACGCTTGCCAACACGTGACAGTCTAGGGTTAGGGTACAGGAACACCAAAGGTTAGATCCACACCGAGCCAGGTGAGGTCTGCAAGGCTCATTTTTCTGGACTGCCCACCACATGAAAGTGACCCTGTTGTTGAAGAGCAAATCTGACCCTGGTAGCAGCATAACATTGTTTATGTAATGCAGCCATGTCTTTGCTTCAGTGACAGTTAATTACAAATCCAGGAGCAATCGCCTTGGGATAACTTGAGAGTTCACTGTAACAAAAGGCAACGGTGTTTCATGGATGAAATCCTCTCCTCCCACTCTTACAGATCCCCTGCCTTTATATTCCCTCCTGCTGCAAAGGTTGCAGCAAACCCCAGGTGCATTATGTATACTTACAGGCAAGCTATGCAATATTTATTATGTGTTCCTGTATCACATTTAGTTCTCTGAGTGTCTGTTTTCTCCCTCATGCTCTTACTTTCTAGTTAAACTAAAACCATCTATAATCATCCTTATCATTGCAACATTGTTTTGCATAGAGGGATGGGTAATGAAAGAAAATTGCAATATTCTCAGCCATGAATTGCTGAAGAGCTACTTCAGAATCTAATAGTTGCTGCAAGCTGTAAAAACAAGAGCAAAATGAAGACTCCAGGGCTGTAGCCTTTTCCTCCTCAGGTCTGCTTGTGGAATGACTCACCCTTATCTCTCCACCTCCAGGAGTTTGACTCTGCATGCTCCCCTTTCCTGCTGCAAACATTAGTGCGAGCAGTTCTTCCTCTCAGCAGCAGCAGGTTTTTGGAGGATGGGGAAGCTCTGAAATTATTTCTGTGTTCCCCGCTGTCATGAACACTTCTGGAGTAATGACTGACCTGGCTTTGGCTGCAGGGTTTGTGATTAACCCTCCCCCCTGCCATTACCTGTTTTGGACAGGAACAGCAAGTGAGGGGATGCCCTTCCTTTGGCCTCAGACACAGTGGCAGCCACTTTTTCAGAGAGCAGGGCGTGTTTTTCGTGGCACATTGGGATTTGAATCTCTTCCCCCCATCACAAACATCCTAGATTTCTTTTTCCTCTCTATTCAAGTGCTATTTCACTGCCACTCTGCCTGAGACATCTCGGGAGGGATTAGGAAATCATCCATGATGACATGAACAGAGAAGAAGCAGGCTCAGGACGTTAAAATTGTAGAGACAACTCTAATGAGGTCTTGATAAGGAGCCTTCGGTTCCTACTGTGCTATCAGTACTGTGCTATCATTCTGCAGCATTTACTGTCTTTTTGATCACAGAATTCATCCTTCCTCTGTAAGGTTATTAGAAGTAGCTGAGAAATGTTTTCAGCTATTCGGGAATATATTTCACAGTTTGCAAATGGAGGGCTCTTTCAGATGTCTCCGTTGGGGAAAACATTTCAAAAGCTTTGTTCTTGCTCAGCCTGAGCCCTGGGAATGTCCTGGGAAGATGTCCAGCATTTGTCCTAGAAGGTGGGACACTGCTGTGCAGTGAGGAGCTTTCAGCTGCGTTTGGCTTGGCATGGCGTGGCATGGCATGGCATGGCATGGCATGGCTTTGCACACATTTCCTGCGGATCCAGAGGGTGGCTGGGAGGTCTGTGGAGATCAACAACAGCCCTGGATACACCATTCGTTTGAGACGACGCAAGTCCACGTTGCTGCTGAATGGGGATGGATCTGATAAAAACCCAACCTTCCTCCCCTGAAAAAGTTGAGCTCTGCCACATCCCCTTGGTATCATCTGCCATGTGGCCGCTCAAACACTATCACCAGCACAACGTGTCGGTGGGCACATGGCTAAGCAGTGAAGGAAAGGGCAATAAGCAACGACTTGCATTGACATAAAGCGACTATATAATGACAGCCTGAAAAAAAAGTGAGTGCATTGCCAGGAGACTTTACATCTGTTGTAGGGAAGGCTGAATGTCAACTAGAAAATACTTGAGAGCCTTCCTCGGAAAAAAAAGATTTTTAACTATGTCTTCTTTTTTCTCCCATTTCAGTGTCTCCACCACCATACAGTTACGAATACGAAATGGAGTACCCAGCTGACCTACCTCCACCTTATACTCCGACTCCACAGACTTCAATACAGTATCCCCCACCCCCTCCTTACCCTGGATATTCAGGGAAATAAATACATGGCTTGACATGGATATTAACAGCCTGTTGAAACAGCCAGCACCATTGGGACAAATACTGTCAGCTCAGGGACAAATAGGACGGGGTTTGCATCAACACTAGATGTTGGAATAACCTGCGAGTGTTGCCATGGTCAGGATGAAGAAAAATACTGTCCGCTCCAGACCATCATGTTTCATGATTAAACAACATGTGACCAAAGAAACAGTTTGTGTAAGTTAATGCCTGAAGAGTCGTGCTTTGCATCAGTGCTTGGCTTCAGCTGCAGCCTGTTACAGCGTGTGGGACCGGGGCCCTGCCCACGTAAGAACATGTAAGCGATGCAAACGGTTCAACGAGCTGTTCCCAAAGCACAAAAGGCAGCGCATGGGGCTTATTCTGGGTGAAAACTCCAACTGTTGTCTTCAAGTGTTATGCCTTTCCTTGAAATGAGGGCAATAATGAAGAACAAGGAAGACTGAAGCTATTTTCAGTTTCTACTTCAGGCTGATAATACCCAGTGATCAGCTGTGCATGTTGTTCTGATAAGCATATTACAAAGAGAAGTGCTGTTGGAGTTATTTAATAACCAAAAAATGATGGATATTATTTTTGGCCAAGTGCAGGTTGTTTTAAGTGCCTACTTTTAAACATTTTGGGGCTAGTTTGTGACCTCAAATGTAAACAGAAAGAGCATTTTTATATGTGAAATACACTAATTTATAGCTGATTTACCTGGACTTAAATACTGTATACATTGGGAATATGCTACAATGCTTTTTATATCAGCAAATGATACTTTGATTGTTAAAAAAAACCCACCTGAATTGGGAAATTCATAAGTGGGAGGAGAAATACAACCCAAATATTAAAACATCATAGTTTATCTCCAATTGAATCGCATAAAGACTATTTTTTTAAAAAACAAATCATATTGTTTACCAATAATAATGATACTCAGCCTAACCAAAGAGATTGGCAGAGAGACTGTGAGCATCAGATTACTTTTGAATGTTGTCTTGGGCATTTTAAAACTGTAGGTCACCAATAATAGTTTTTGCATTTGTCACACGTATTGTTCCAAATTACTTCATTTCTACTACTTCATGATTTACAGTGTTCCGTATACTTATGGGGCTAACTGTAATTCAGCAGCAGCCATTTGACTTCAGAATAGAGCATCCAGTTACCTAAAGCACTGTCCTTCAATGGTAAAACTAGTATTTTTCCAGTTTTATATGTGAAACACAAAGACAGTGTTTGGGACAGTTTGAGTTGGGTAGCTGGGAATTTGAGAGTGCTACAGCCGAAATAGTGGAAGGTGACAAAAACGCGGCAACTGGAGTTCAGGACAGCTGTGGCATCAGGTCCATTTCAGAGGGAGAGACTTCAGGTTACCTCTGATTCCCAGAGGTAAGAACATATATAAATGTTTTCCAGTGTAGCCCTCATCTTCTTTTCAGGTGTATCAGTGTATTAATGAATAAAAAAACAGCTTGCAAAAGGTGGTACCGTATCCAAGTGAGGTCAACTGACAACCTCTTGTCGAACTCTAGGTCTGATACTTTTGTCATTCAGTCCTGATTCAGGGAAGAGCTCAAGCAACCTTTTGACTTTGAGCACAAAAGTTGTAAACAAGACCTTGGTGACTGTTCTTGCTCAGATTTTGTAGTTGTATTTGTCCTTTCCAGGCTTACTAAGCTTATCCTCTCAAAACCCCACTTGACAGTGCAAATGGCCTCAGTCCTCACCACTGTAAGTTCAGAAGATCTGTGTTGTGGCCCTTGACCAAACTAAGCCTCGAGTCACTGGCCCATTGGCTACCTAGGCATTTGTAAATCAGTCAGAGGAGAACTGAGCTGTGTCACAGGTCGTGGTTGTTGCTCGTTCCTTGGAGTCTTCTCAAAGGAAGGAAAGTCGCATTCTCATTCCTGTCCTAAACATGCTATCTTTACAGCTACGTCTGCTCTGGGCTATGCCCTGTGACATTTCAGCTGGTACCATGACCTCTCAAGAGGCAGATATTCCTCAATTGAAATCCTCCCATGAAGGGCAACCTTCGGCATACGGTGTTTTGGCAGTCCCTACTCCAAACCATCTGCTGGGGTATTGATGTTCCTGACAACGTGGTGGCCAGCGTGAAGAACAGAATAAGCATAGTTTTCTCTGCAGGAAATCTGTTCCTACCACATCATTCTATGCTAGTGCCTCAGCACTCTCCAGTTGATCACACCGGATGATACTTCCGTGCCAAAAAGTTACCTATAGATAAAGAGTATTGTCATTTTTCCCATTCTTGTATTTCGTTTCTTTGTGCTGAACATGCAGACACACAAATCAAAGAGCAATTTGTATTTGATGAATCCAGTCTTCTGAAAAATACAGAGAAAGAAAACTATCCTATGGATCATAAATCTTCCCTTAGAGGAAGAATTTCTCCAGCTGTGATATTTGTCAGAACAAGTTACAAAGCAGATTTCTGAAATAAAAAGGCATTTCTGGAAAATAACTAAAAGTCTTGATCACAGAGTCCTCTGTTCTTCAACTTCGCGACTGCATGTTGCCGCTGATGATACTGCAGAAAGGTCACAGTGACCGAAGTACCTACAGTGTGTCTGTGGCTTATTCTAGGGGAAAATTACGGAAATTGAGAATTTCATAGTGATAAAGAGCTATTTGTTTGCTGTGAAAACACCTAGTGAGGATGTTGATTTTAGTATGTTAGTTAGCGTTCTGCAGGTCTGCATATGTTGGGTCATACCTGACAATGATTTTTATCTCAAAGGACACCACGTCTCTTGTCCTTGCTAAGGACATAAAACCAGTTAAAACTTGTACGGAGTGGTCTCTTTTCAGAGAGGTGATGGTTGCGTTGAAGAGAAGCAAGGCAACTGAGACAGCCAAAGAGAGGGAGGGGGTCTGAAAGATTTATAAAAGTAAAGGAATAGAACAAAGTTGTTGCGGCATAAACAAGCGGGACCATTTGCTAATACCTAAAATTGTATTCGTTTATATAGTTGAAAAAGTTGAAGTGTTATTATACCTTAAGTGTTATTTTCTGTGTGTGGAAACATGTAATTTGTTCAACACCTCCATATTCAAAGTTCCCGCAGTGCAGGTGCTGCCGGCCAGTAGTCAGTTATTCTGTTTCACATGAATTGCTTGCAGAGGAGTGAGTTAGTACAAAGAGTTTTTACTTAGTCACACCGACTTCAGTCTCATGCCCTGCATCATATTGGAAAATGAGAAAAAAAGTACAAAAACGTCATCTATGGCTGAGAGAGGCTGAGTGATCTTTCCCTTTTCTTGCTTGGCAGTGGATAATATTGCTAATTGGTCGGTGAATGTAGCGTTGCCCAGGGCAGTTCGTATACTTGGACCAAACGCTGTTGATTTTCTTGTGGTCTCGGGTTGCTCTTGATTTTCTTGTGATCTCAGGTGGTTCTGCTTTTGGCTCACAACTTCAAGGCTTAGCCGGGGAGGCGGAGCGGGAAGGTTGCCGCGTCAGGACCTGGTCCCCTCAGCCTTTCTCCTTGGTTTCCTGGTTTAGCGCATTAGATGGCTGCCTGGTTGCACGGGCGCCGTTACGGATTGGAAGCAGCAGGAGCTGCAGGTGCTTACAAGGGCACATATGCTTGCATCCGCGCTGGTGCCAGTCCTCCTTTGTGGAAAAAAACACATTCTGTGTGATGTCTTAGTTAATCATGTATCGGGGATATTTCAAGCCATGATTCATTTCGCAGACTTAATTTAATCTGGCATTTCTTTAACTTTTTTTTTTTTTTCCCCCCAGAAAGAGCTACTTCCAAACCAGTTAGCTCTCTGACAGCCTACTGTTTCTAGGGTATATACCAAACAGCAGGAGAAATGTATTTAAAAGCTAATGACCCATTTGGGAGACTTTACAAATTAGGTAATAATCAGTTGGAGGAGTTAAAAGGCCAAGGCAAAGCCAAGGGAAGTTAATGTGCTAGGCTGCCATTACCTAAATGACACACTCCGATGAAAGAATCATTAATGCTATTATAAGCCTTTTTTAATTAATGAAAAATGTAACAAGTTGCTTTTTTTAATGTTTGTAACTTTGAAAGATGCAGTTTTACCAGTGAGGTAGACCAGATTTTTCAATGGTGCCAGAATGAAAACATTAGATTTCTCCACAGAGCACCTGGATCAATATTAACGCTGTTCTTGGTGTAGCAGAAATAGAGTCTTTCAATTTAAAGCAAATGTTCTCGAGACCCTTTGTGAAACCACAGTGATATTTTTTGGAGGTAATGGGATAGTTAATAAAGCGCTGATGGATATCTATTAGAATAGTAAATGTTTGGCATTTTTGTATTCACTTTCATCCTGGAAGCTCTCCAAATACTTTAGTAACTAGAAAAATAATTATTTTGGTCACTTTGGAATAAAACACAACAGGTGTTTGGCAGCTCACAATAATAGTATGTAACACCCCGAGGCAGAAATTGCACAAAAGAATTAAGAGAAATTGAATGTATTTCTTCAGTTTCACTAAAATATCAACGCTTGGACAAAACACCTTGAGAAAATAATGACCAGTACCTTATATCAAGTGGCCCCCATTGTTACTTTCCAGTGGGTACCCCCAGTCTACTGGTGGGGTTTTTTGTTGCAGAAATGTCTGAGGTCGGAAAAGCGAAGCCCCGGTCCAAGCCTGGATTCCAGTGCACCCTTCCCGCTCCCTCATTATTTTGGTGTGCAGCCAAAATTAGTGAACAGAGGACTGAAGAAGGGAGGGGCGATGGTCCCTCACTTCGCAAAAGGGAAAGAGATGGGGAGAAACAAGATGGTCAAGGCTTTTTGACTTTGTATGAGCTACAGAGGAGGCTCGCTGGTGCTGTTGCTGGTGACTGTCACTGCAGGAAGAGCGAAAGCAATGAGCACGGAGCGTGCTGAGGAGCGGCCACGCCATCAGGAGAACAGCCCAGAGAAGGAGCCAGGGAGCTCTGGCTCAGAGATCTTGTAACTCAAGGTGCTGGAAGCAATAGCTAGAGCAGAAATGTTTATCTGTCCGGTTTGCTGTGAAGATTAAATGGTCAATATTTACACAGCACTGGAAATGGAAAGTGAATTATTTTGTTATGCTATGCACCATTAGTATTTTGTGACCTTGGTGGAGACTAGGAAAGGACAGCCTTGGGATGCCATTGCCATCACAGTGGTGACTAAGAATGGACTGAAGCCAACAGAAACAAAAGGAAAGCCAAAGACTTAGATGTTTCTGAAGAAAGTGGAGGGTTTTTTTGTCAGCCTGGCATATGGAGACGGTTCCTTCATGGGGGCGAGCTGGCCTGCTGCCAGCGAAGGCAGCTGATGTTAAAGAGCCGAAGGCTGCAGGAGGGAGACTGAAGCGGGAGCTGTGTAATGATGGTTTACCCCAGGCCTGAGTCTTCACCTGAGCCCTCGGCTCACGCTCAGGAAACCTGCTGGGGGGGAGGCTTCGAGGCAGTGCTCCCTTCTTGCACTAGTGCCAAGCTGGCCATTCTTAGCCCATGGCACAACACATCTTAGCCCTTCGCAACACATCTATGATACGTTCATTTCCAGGAACACGGGCAAAAACATTTTTTCATGGCCAGGAAGCCACCCCCAACTTTCTCCCATTAGATCCCACATTGTACTGATGGGAAGACCTCCGTTACAGGAACTAATCTGGACACTGGTACAACCTTCGCCTGGTCTTTTTTAAATTAACAGCATATTTACCGGTGACTCATCTCATTGCCCTTATTTTACACACACCGTCAAGATCCCTCAGGGCTGTGTCCTTCTTTTACTGCTGCTTTGCCAAAGAGCTTTTCCGAAGAGCGCTGATGACAAGGAAACATTTTCCAAGCCGACTATCCCCTTGCCCCCCTTCACCACCACGGTAAGGAGCTGCCAGAGGGGAGCTGGGGTCTGAAAGAGTCAGCCCTACTCCGGTTTTAAACATCGCCTCCTCTTCAGGGGAGGAAGGGCAGCTGTTCGGCAGCCATCCTCAGCTCACCCTCAGCCCAAGCTTTGCTTGTGATGAAACTCTTGTTTGTGTGGTCAGTAAGTTTAGCAAGAAGAAAGGGAAATGGACAAAGAAGTCATGCCCACATCTGCTTTCTGGTTTAGCTCAGCTCTAAGGGATGTCTTTTTCCCTGTGTACTGTCAGCTATCAAGTTGATAATGTGTCTCCTCTTCTCTGAACGTTTCTGTTTTCCTTCGCTGTAGAGCATCTTTAATGGGAGGGGGTGCTCTGGACATCTGTGCAACTGCAAAGCCAAGACATTCCCTGGGGCTGCCTTGTGATTTCGGTACCTATAGCCCCCTGCTTTGTGTCTGGACCTTTGTGAACAATCACTCAACCGGGAAATTGTTTTTACCCTTTTTATTGAAGTATAATACAATTCCTGGCTTAATTTTTAGCTGTCTAATGTCCCTTGGTCTTATACAGTGGGTAAATTGTTGGTGATTAGGCTGTGCTTAATTAAACAAAATGTTCGTCTGTGGCTGGGAATTCAGTGGGCCTATGTCGTGGGACTCCACCTCTTTCATTATACCCTGAAGCTTGAATAGTAACTCGACAACTACAGATCATATAGATGGTAGGGCAATATATGCAGAACATAGAGGTGAAATAAATCTGTGTGCCTTGTTTGAGGCTGAGTATCATAGCAGTGAGCTGCTTTGTTCTGGTAATGGGCTTGGGATGGTTGATTACTTGCCAAGGCATAAAGGGATACCAGGGTACCTGCCATTTTTTGACAGGTAAGAGACAAGGTTGCTTCTGTACCTGCTGCCTCACATAACAAGAGTTTATGAAATCAGCTGAGGCTGCCCTTGTCAATTATCATCATCATTATTTCTATGTTTAAAAAACAAGGCAGAGTTCTTGTGGGCATTCATCAAAGAAGTGCTGTGGTAGTGCAGTCTCCAGTACTGAGACCTCATCAGGTAAATTCCTGAGATTTAGGAACGAAAATAAATACATTATGTGCTGCGTTGCTGTTCCTCACTTGGTGGTGCTCGTCCTCTGAGGTGGAGGGTGGGGAACTGGCCATCTGATTCAGGACTGGGAAATCAGTGGATACACGTTCAAGGCCAGGCTGGATGGGGCTCTGAGCAGCCTGGTCTAGTGGAGGTGTCTCTGCCCAGGGCAGGGGGGTTGGAACTAGATGAGCTTTAAGTTCCCTTCTAACCTGAACCATTCTGCGATTCTATGTGTGTGTACACACAGTGATGAACCTGGAGATAAGCCATCCCAGCTGGGTGATTGATTTAGGCTCCTTACCCCCAAACTGTGAACGTGTGTTTAAGCGGGCTGTCACCCACAGCCCTCGCTACAGCAGCCCTGTATATCCATCCTCGTGATATACAAGAGGCTATGGTGAGGTGTAAATGGTCCCCGTCACATCTGAGACATTGGTAGAGTAAAACAAAGTTTCCACCAGCTCTCGCTGTGTGATCACAACCAAACTAGGGCAGTTCAGTAATCCTTCCCTGCTGGGAGGGCTCCCGCTCCCACCCCCTGGGTCCTCACACCCTCCTGTACAAGTGGCTGCTCCCTGGTTCTGCAGGGCTTGGCAAAATGAGTGGGGACCTGGCAATAAGTCCGCTTGGCAAGAGACAATACTTACTTTCATTAAAATCCATCTGCTTGCTGGTGTTTGTTGCTGATTGTAATTTCTGGTCAGCTTCCCTGGGTGAAATCGAAGACAAGCTGTGACTAGTGAGGTGCTGCAGAGAGAGGATGCAGTGCTGTATGTCTCAAGTCTGAAGTCCTGCAGAAAGGTGAGATTGACCTGGTAATCAGGAAGCCTGGGAGAAGCCACAGCATAAGCATGTAGGTTTACTGATGCTTGTCTTTAAAGCCAAAAGAGTAGCATCCTGGTGTTCCTATCCCTTCCACACCTGTCATATTCATTCAAAAAAAGATCAGGAGCCCAATATATGTTTTTTCTCTAACTGTTAAGTGCAGATAATTTCCTTTTTAAGCCTGATGTCCTCAGTAGTAAGCTTGGACAGTGATCCTTCTGACACCAGTTGGCATAATAAAGGGGATTGATTCAGTTATTAGATCTTGGCTTAGGGCAGGGGGGTTGGAACTGGATGATCTTCAAGGTCCCTTCCGACCCAAACCATTCTGTGATTCTGTGAAAACAAAGCATCCCACTAGTTGGAGCTCAAGATTCACTGAAGTTTTAAAGCGCTTGTCCATCCATGGATGATAGACTTACTTTGGTCATGAGGTACCTGATGAGAGTCAAGATACCGGATGAGGTATCTGACAACAGTGATTGGTTCGGTCTATGACGGAAGAATAATTCTGGTCTAGACAGAGCAAAGTGTCTGGTTTGCCTGGTGCCCTGTTCACCATGACCCTCACGTAAGACTTGCATGGTGAAGCTGGGTTAAGCCAAGTGGGATCTACATCCAGAAACACACTTATCAATCTGATGAGCTGGTATTTTCCACCTTTGTAATTGAAAAGGGCAATTAAGTCTCTGCCATTTGCTTCTTCCATGCCCCAGGAGTAAGAAAGCGGAGTACAGGCTGACCTCTGGCAGCAGCTCTGCCTGTCCTCACCCTCCTGCGGAGCGCGGTGACGGCGCGGATGGAGGGAACGGGCGCAGCTCTGAGCAGCTGCACCCTGCCCTGGGAACGGTTAGGCAATTATATGGCCAACTCTGCAATCTCCAGACTGTTAATTTTTTAGACAGTATAGGGTTTTTTGTGTAAGTCATCTTCATATCTGGGTGCCTACCCGAGGGTTGAGAATATTTTGTTTGAATTTCCAGCTTCTGAAAAAAAAAAAATCCTCCTTCCTGTACCGATGATACATGACTATGAAAGGCCAATGCCAGTGGACCTAAGGGCTAAGCAAACAAAATGATAAATCTTCCCTGGGCTTCACCTGAGGACTTCCTCACTTCAGGTAATTAGCTCCACTCCACCCTGGGCATGAGGGCTGGAAAATGACAGCCAAGGATTTCCGCTAAAAGGAATCTTTCATGCTGGGCAGCAGGAGTGACTTTGGTGCAGCTTCTTTAAAATTTGCGTGCTGCAGTCTGTAAATTAGAAATATTTCATTGATCCTGGTTATGACAAAGAAGCAGAACAACAGAAGGTAAGGGAAATTTTCAAGCACAGATAAATCTTTCTGTTCTTCGTATCTTGGAGGTCAGTGTTTAAAAGTGAGAAGCTGTGGATAAAGATCTTCAGCAATTTTCAGTCTTCTCTTGCCTATATATTTCCCAAGTGGCTGTCAAGTGTTATTTCTTCCTGGTGTTGTCAGCTTCTATTGCCTGGTACATGATATATATTTTAATTGACAGCCAGTAACCGCCATTCCAGTCATAGTGAAAACGGTATTTTACAGCCAGCGTGGATGGCAGTCGTAACTTGAGAAGGTGTCGGTTACTTGTTGGAAATATGAATAATTGATACTGAACATAATACCTTTTCACAGTCTCTATTTATTAGAGACAATGCAATCACAAAATAGCTTTTTTTTCTTTTTTTTGGTAGTTGCCTTTACATATGATTTGCTAGTCTCCGTGTAACTCAAGAAGAAAATTACTCAGCATCTAGTTAGGGCCTGAGTGAAGACCTAAACTTAGAAACATAATAAGGCATGGCAAAATACTCGGATTTGCCCACAGAAATACTGAATACAAGGTCGTCGACGGCTAAAGTGTCTTGCTGGTGTCGTTCATTGAAATGTGCTGGCAGGATCTGGGGTGTGTGGCGATGTAGAAGTGTGATTGCCTAGGGCGATTGCCCTAGGAGGGCAGCGGAGAGGGCACAAGATGCAGACCCGCAATGGGGAGGTGCGTGGGGGCTCTGAAGAGGCTGCACCACAGCCCGAGACCGCTGCTGTCCTCACCCCGCACCTTTGCTGCTGCCATTACTCATGTCCTCATGGACAAATTTGAGTTTGTGTGTTGAATTGAGTGAGATCTGATATCCTGCAAAGGCTGAGAACAGAGTGCCGTAGGAGAAGTAATGCCATTCAAAGAATCCTTTGTGTCTGAGCATCCATTTACATGGAAGATGAAGCTCCCGTGGTGTATTTGGCTTCACTGGTGATGAATATATTTTCTATTACCTGTGTGGTGTTGCTGAGCTTGGCTAAGGCTTGTCATTGCCTTTCACAGAATCACGGGATTTCAGAGTTGGAAGGGACCTCTAGAGATCATCTAGTCCAACGTCCCTGCTAAAGCAGGATCACCTGGAGCACATTATTCAGGACTGCACCCAGACGGGTGTTGAAAGTCTCCAGAGAAGGGGACTCCACAGCCTCCCTGGGCAGCCTGTTCCAGCCTTTCCTCACCGATCCTGAAATCTAATTTTTCCTGGGCTGGAGTGTGTAATACAGAGACTTAACTACATAAAACCTTTTGCTGAGACCAAGCCACTGACATCAGTTCTTGTGATAACTGCGGGGCACCAAGCCTGCCCTCAGCCCCTTAATGGAAGGAAGCATCCTTCCCCTTGTGCGTGCTGCAGGGGTGTCATCAAAACGAGAAGGAATTTAGAACCATCTAAGTAGGTTGGGAGTCCCCCCTTTTTTAAACTTTGTTCCTGATGTTGTAGGTTATAATTTGCTTTACAACAGGCAGCCTCCAAGAAAGTTGTCTTTTGATAAATGAAAGGTGAGTATGAGTTGGGTAGGACGCTTTTCTTTAATTCCGTTTGCTTGCCCTGAAATGAGCAGCTGGCTTGTGGTTTTGGGAAACGGAGAGTGGGGTTTTTTTCCCTTTGTTTTCTCCTATTGTTGAATGCTGAACAAACTTTCACGACCTGGAGGCAAAAGTAGTGAAATCACTGTAATACAGGAAGGCTTCCCACCTACTCTGGGTTTGGAGCCCACTTGGGCTAAGATGCCCTCGTCTCCAAGTTTTCACCAGTTTTTCTCTGTCTTCCTTATCCACCCAGAGGGTTTTTCTTGGCAGATTATGAAGACTTTCCAGAGTTTTGTTGGGAATACTCAGCAGACTCATTGAGGCTACCATGCAAGAGCCACAGGCGGGAAGGCTGCTGCCTGCCACACGGCCGCCTGCACGCCCCAAAAGCCTGATGGGTCTGGGAAGGGGCAGAGAGGTCTTCAGCTCAAGTGCTGCTGATTGCCTGCTCCTCATGGTAAGTTAATTTTATCTTTGAAAGAGATTTACTGCGTCTTTACAGAGCTTTGCAGAAAATTCGTATTTACTGCGCGTGCATTCATACTTCTGTCCAGGAAATCTCTAGGCTTAAATAAAGGTTGGTGAAAAAAAGAAAGAAGAAAAGAGATGTTTTACCACAGGCTAAGCTAATAACCAGCCCTAGTTATCTTACTGCAAAATCAAGTAGAAATAAAAGTCAGGGTTGTTTGTTTTAATATTAACAGCAACTATCCTTTCCTCAGCCACGCTCTGCAAACAACAGGAGTCACTCCTCCCCCTCAGCTTTTCAGGGAGATAATTAGCCATCTCACAGCTTCAAAAATATAGGCAAATACCATTCTTTCACATAAGGAAGATACAGTATTTAAAAAATCTCAACTGAGATGAAGAAAGAAAGAGCTCCCTTCCCATTTAAACCTGAACCAAAGCTGTAAGTTCCATTTTTGTACACCAAAGGGCATGGATCCTGATGGCTGCTCAGTTGCAACAAAACCCATCAGCAAGTGCCTCGTTCGCTGTGATGGTGTCATGGGCATCTGCATTGGACTGGCATCTGCACAGTCCCCTGTGCAGTGGGGACTCTGGGGCAGGGGGAGAGGATGGAGCTGGTCTGCACTGGCCCCGCGCAGCCGTGGGGCGGGCTGGGCGCCCCCACCAGCCCCTCTCCTTGGACTGCCTCCATCCCCGGCGGCTGGCGGCTCATATCCAGCTGGGATATGCCAGTTTCTACACAGAACATTGCCAGAAATGTGAGTTTAATGAGGCTGAAGTCTGCAGGTAGTTTGGAAAATTATCTTTTTAAGTCCACAGTTGATTTTCACACATCAGTTCCCTCTCCCTTTCCTCTGAAAGCTGCCTGTTGAGCAAAGTATGAGCACGTGAGTAGAAGTCCCTTGGCCCCAACTGTTCTGACATGAGTGTAATTCCTCCTCGCTGTAGGGTGAGCAGCTTTGAGGCCTTTGTTTGTCTTTTTTGAGAGAGGACAGTGAATGCGCTTGCAGGTGAAATCCCAACACAAAATGACTGGATAATCCACATATATGGCCTTGCATTGTGTCACACCAAAGCAAGGAAGCTACTAAGAAGAAAATACCAAAAAAACCCCTTGCAGATGGAAATACTCTACAGTGAGACCTGTGCTCCTTTGGTCTCAGCAGGCAGTCTGCTCATGGGTGCCAAAGCCCAAATTGTGGCAATCCCCAGAAGAAATGACAGCCAGCACATGTTTGTTCTGGCAGAGAGCCCTCATCTGCTGCAGAGGAGGAGATTTGGGAGCTACCTGTCATTCAGCATTCAGTTCTCCATTCCATAAAATATATTCTTGCTGACTTCATGCTTCATCTTCGGCTGGAACATTCCTATTTTACTTTAGTAACTGAGATTTCCCCACCCCACTCCCTTTTTTCTCCACTCCCCAACATATAATTAGGGTTTCTATTGGCATGAGGATGCCTCATTTAGCTACATCGCACTGTTCTTCCCGGGTGGGAGTAACTATGGGAATTAAGTACCTTATACCCTAGTTACAACAAAGGGAAGTTGTACTGCTTCACACGTACTGTCTACCACTTAGTTGTAAATGCTTCTCATAAAAGCAAGGAATCTCTGTACCTCCCTCTTAAGTTACTCTCCAAGGCAGAGCCCTTTCCCCTTTTGGGGACCTTGCAGAGACAAACCAAAAAAAACCCCAAGCTAGCACAAGTGCCATCTCCTTGCCTTAAATGTTGCTTGACTCTTCTAGTGAAAACAGTGAAGAAATAACTAGGATCTATCACAGAATTTCAGAATTAATAGACTGCACTTGTTATCACTAATAGTGGTTTATTGTGTTGGGGTTTTTTCTGTAAGTTCCCCATTCCCAGAGGGTGCTGTGAGAGGAGTTTGGTGAGGCGCGGGGGTGCTGGGGGACAAGCTGAGCAGTGGAGTAGGCAGAATCCCTCCATTCCTCCAGAGAGGTGCTTACCTTCTCTGGAGTTCATGCTCCCGTGGTTGTCTCTCCTTCCAGAGCCAGCTCAGCCTCCAGCGGCTTTGGGTTGATACACAGTAGATGAGATCTTGCCCCCACAGCCTCCAGCGGCTTTGGGTTGATACACACTAGATGAGATCTTGCCCCCACAGCCTCCAGCGGCTTTGGGTTGATACACACTAGATGAGATCTTGCCCCCACATAGAAGGTAGAGCACCATAACAAGCACAATATAAGCCAGTCTATTCCTTAGAATCATAGAACTGTCAAGGTTGGAAGGGACTTTTCATATCACCTAGTCCAACCATCAACCTAACTGACAAAAACCATCGCTAAACCATATCTCTAAGCGCTACGTCTACCCGTCTTTTAAATACCTCCAGGGATGGTGCTTCAACTGCTTCCCTGGGCAGCCTGTTCCAATGCTTAATAACCTTTTCAGTATAAAAAGGATCTACACATAAAGATGTGGAGGGTTTTTAAAGAAAAATATTCTCTTACCCATTTCTCTAAGAGTGAGTAAATTCTTACTAGGTGGTATTTCCCAAAGGGCAAGATGTCATGTCATTATCTCCAGGCAGCTGCTGTTTCTCTGTTGTATGAAACTTTGGAGAAACACCTGGGATAAATAACAGTCTTTAAGAGAAACACCGTGTCTGTTATAAATGGGCATGGGTGGCAAGCCGTGCCTACAACCAGGGCACAGAAGGAGTGCCTTTTGCAGGGCAGAGAACAGTGTACAGCATATCTACCCGCCACCAGCTCGGAGTAGAAAACCAGTACATTTATTTTAGTCACCTTTTCTAGGAGGGACGGTTAACTCCATGCCTTTAAAAAAGCACCTCTAAAGTTTAGAGGATGAAGAGCTTCTCTCATGCTTGACCCCATTCTTGTCACCAAATAACAACGGTGTGTTTTGAGAGCTCTGCAGAGATCGGCAAAGCAAAGAGTTTTTCAGACGATGAAAAGGAGAGACTTTTCCATGAATGCCATATAGGCATGAGGTAGTGTAACCTCACTGCACTTTACGGAGAAAGTTAGTATTTCAGAACCTTCTTTTTCTTTTTTCTGTTTTTTCTTATATGGATTCCCCGCAGGATTTCGAGAATAGACGAGATTCTTACAGATAAACTGCTAATGACAGGTTTCCTTGACTCAGCACACGTGGGCAAGAGTTTTTGGCATCCGGGGCAGGCTGGCGGTGTGGCAGACATCTCCCCTGCCCTGACCCAAATGTTTCTGCTCCCTGCCACTGAGCTGGCATCACATCTGGAGCTGCCTGCCTGCTGGTGCTCCTGCCGCTGCCCCCAGCCCCCAGGAGACACCCCATCCTCCGAGAGCACCCTTCAGAGGGCTCCTTCATCTCTCCCTGCTCCCACCACCCTCGTGCTGGGCCACTGCCCCAAGGCCAGCGGTCCTTCAGGTGCTCCAGCCTACGCAGGGACACGTCTCTGCGTCGCGGACCCCTCTGAGGATTTTTGATCTGCTCCTTGCCCTCCTCAGCAGGTTAGAGAAGAGTATTAAGTCAAGGTTGAAGCATTCAAAGGCACGAAGCTGAAGTAACTATGGGGTTACTGGCGACTTCAGAAGGGGCTGGAGAAGACCTGTATAGACTGGCAGGCGCTGGCAGCACGGACGTTATTAGTTCTCTTGTCACCTCAGCAGGAAACAGAGCTTTCTTCAGAGGCAGCCTGCAACAGATTCCTCTAGAGCCCAGGGCCTTCACAAACCTTGTGTCCATGAGGGATGAACTGTGTATACATTAATTAAGGAAAAAGCTCCTAAAAGGCAGCGTTAGCTGAGGAGCAGAACGGCCCAGGTAACACTGGCTTGTGCTGCCCTGGGGGGGCTGCGCTGCCGAGGGCACCATCCCAGGCTGGGGGGGAGAGTGGCTGAGTCCGCCACAATCCATGGAAATACTCTTCACTGCAACATGTAAAGCGCGTACCTCCAACTCCCCTGTGTGAGAACCTGTGGTTATTAAGTTGCTTTCTTGATGACAATCTTATTTTACATCAATTATTCGAAATTTACCATTCCTCCAGCAGTAATACACAAAGTCCTTTCTCTTCTGTGTGCCATTTCTCATACTTTCAGATCAAAAAGCTTTTGTGATAAGCAATTATTTGTCACACGTACATTACATGCTGATGGGAAGACTAATTTCTCCGCAGCGTGGAGAAGTGGAATAGTTCATATCTCCCTCGCCCTGAGAAAGGCTGCAGAAGAATAACACGGGAAGCTGAAATAATCATTCTGCCATCAGTTCTTCTCCCCTGGGCCTGCCCACAAGACGTCATATGGAGGGCTGTTAGAGGCAGGCATCGCTGAAAATTGCCCGCTAATTTTACTCCCTGTAACATAATCTGTTTATTCAGAAGATGCACTCTATCTTCTCTGCTGTGATTCAGAAGAATCTTAATCTGGCATGATTTCTTTCATCCTCCCTCCTTAGTAATTAATATTGCTGCACGGAATCTGAGGCTTACTCTTTATTGCGAGCAATATATTACAAAGTGATTCTTTTTGCTCAAGAAAGCATAATCTATACTTTATTATTAACTCTCTAAATCTGCTTTTCTTTTATAATAATAGCATTGTCTTGAGAGACGGTAGTTAAATGTCTAGATTTTTGGTTTTATTGCAAAAGAAAAGTTGATTAAAATGGGAGCAGGAATAGTCTGGAAAAGTATCGTTTATATAATTATTTAAATACAGCCTTTGTTTGAGTTTCAAACAGCTTCCCAAAGGTATCTGTTGATAATCCTACTTATGAGATATCCGAGGAACAATGGCTCTAGCTCACTTTGCAGAATGGCTGGTTTTCCTTTTCTTATTTTTCAGGGATTTTTTTTTTTTTTCCTGTTCAAATTGATTTTGGCCCTAGTTTCTGAAACTTGAGTGCCTGAATCTCCGAGCTATTTCCCCAGAACAAAAAATCTGACTGCGAGTGCCTCAGTTGGGGTTACGAGCACCTGGAGCTGCATACGCTTGCAATGTTTAGAAGCAGCTGGCCAGTGATCAGTGTTTAACCTATTTACAGGACGCGTTCTCAAAACACTGACCAGAGGTTTTCTTCTCACTGTCCTGCTTTTCTCTTTTCTGCTTTCCCCTGGGGTCCTGGTTCAAAGCAGATATTGCTCCCTCATCCAGTGGCCCTTCTTGTTCCCACACTCAGGGAGGCAGAAAATGAAATATGCAAACTTGCCCCAAATGCCATTTTAGTTATGCGACAAGGGATGCTCTCGAGCAGCCAAAATGGAGAGCAATTGCCTGATTACGCAGTAAAATCAGTTGACAGTAAATCTTTCTTTCCCATGGTTCCTTTCTTGCGATTAATGTCTCCTTCCCTCATTATTTTACCCTCGTTTTCCTTTCCAAATGTGTAACTGTTAATAGGATAGTTGAATGAATAGGACACTCGCCTAGGATGTACTTTGCTTTTGCTCATAACTCTGCTGCCACTGTGATTTTCAGCATCTAATCTTTGCTGTGCTTCAGTTCCCTGGCTGTAAGGTGGGGATGGCATTTCTCTGTATCAGGGAGGCATTGTAAAACAGAAGCGCTTAAGGTCGGCACGGGGCTCAGGTATGGTTCTGGTGAGGCCATTAAAAAATGAATAGATTAATGGAGTGGTGCGCCCCTGTCTGCTCGCCAGAAAGCTTTTAGGAGACTGCCACTCGCCTCATCTGTACTACCCATAACGAGCAGGGAAACGGGTCTGTGGAGGTTTGTGTGTGTGTATGTGTGTGTTTCTATTCATGAAAGACCAACCACGCAGAGGCCTTTGCAAAGTAGAAAAGACCCGTATCTTTAACCACAACAGTTTATAGCCCTCTGTAGAAATCTGCCTGTGGGTACAGATGAAGACAGAATGATTCTGACAACTTTAAAAAATTGCTTTTGACAAAATAATTGTGTATTCCCCAGCCCTGGCATATGGATGGTGGAGGAGTTTTGCAGAGGAAATAACATTCCCCAGTGAAAACTGAACGACAACCTCCAAGCTCCCTTGAAGCCCCTCTCAAAGGCCCATCTTGCCTCAAGGCACTCCCTCTAGGGTGGGCATTTCTCGCCCAAAGGCCAGGAGGGTCTAAAAAAGCTTGCCTAGGCTGCCCATGTAGAGAGTAAAATGAAAGACTAGAGTGTCAGTGTTGGAAGAAATAACTCAGACTGCCCCCTGGTACAGAACTGAATTGAGCTCGCAGCCTAAGGAAACCCATCACCAGCAAGGCCGATTCATGGGGCAGTTCCCTGGGGCAGGTAAGTCCCTGTCGTGGTGACTTGTCCCCTGCTTCACTTGAGATCGATTCAGTCATGTGCCTCCTCAAAATGCCCTTCTCTCCTTCTCAACCCTTCTGACACACATAACTGCACGCACAAGCACTTGTCCTTCTACATTTGCGGTATGTTCTACCTCAGCGTCGTACTGGCAACACCAGGGACTTAATATTTCAGCCAATCCAGGAATAAATTGCTGTTCAGGACTATAAAAAAGACAAACATCGGTGGTTTAACGGAAGATGGTACAGCTCTGTGGGCCTTTTGGGAGAATCGCTTGGACATTAACCAGAGATATCCTTGGTTTGCTTGACCTTAAGTGTCCTATTGGGGCAGTTTCCTTCTTTCTTTAGTTCTGTGTCACTGTTTTCATTTTCCTATTGTCTCAAGTTTTACTTAGAACTAAAGCATTCTGCATAAATGATGTCAGGGCGAATAATAATAAAACTGTATTTTGTGGGACATGCACCCTAATGAGCTGAGGGTTGCTCTGTAGCCATGTATTGGCACTGTAAAATGGTTTGCCACATGACTGTGTTGGCTTAAATCACCCAAAAAGTCTGAGGAAACAGGCAGGAAAGGGGAAGAAAGGCCCCTAGATTCAGGTTCAGTCTCCCTTTGAACCTGCAGGAACTCATTCCTCGATGATCCAGAGAACAGAAGCAGGGAAGAATATGAGGGCTCTGACAGATACTAAAAATTCATCTTCCCTTAAGGAAAGTGGTAAGTTAAGAGACCAGACTGGTGCGTCACCTGGTGATGAGCTTCTAAATGTAAGAGAGCAATTCACATGTGTGGTTTGTTCTCACATCTTTTTGTGTATTAAAATGGGCTGATCCTACTTTTTGAGTTACACCGCAGCTTATGTGGATTCTTGTAGGAAAGGGATTCTTGCAGGGAAGACAAGGGCATGCCCGAACTCATGCAGATCCGCTGGATCAGAGCAGTGAATATGCAACACACTCACGTCAAGAGTAAAAATGGTAAAATATGTGAGGTCGCTCCTGGAACAGATCTCAGCAGTTTGGTGGAGAGGAGAAATCAGCGTGCGGTAAGGCTGAGGAGGTGGAGTTACATAGGCCCGCAGCCATGCCACATGGGTCACTTGCCTGTGCAGGTTGGCATCACTCCTATGGGACCTCATTTCCAAGATGAATGTTCTTCCACATTCATGGAAGGCAGACAGAACCCGTGTAAACAGCTGAAGTCTTAGAAAATGTGGATGAATATTCATGCAAAAATGTTTTTATTGTTCGACTTGGCCAAAACCCTTGCTCTGACTTTGTTGTTCTCTGTGTTGATAAAAATGGGTTGCTTTTCAGACTACAGTTTCCTACATTTGTGCCATTCTTTGGACTTGTAATTAAATATTGAAGAGACAAAGGCAACTTGGCAGGCAGTCATACTCTCAGCAGTCTAATGTCATACGGTTTCTCTGAAAGAAAAATGTTCTGAAACAGATGAGATAACGTACTCAACTTTGAAAAAAAAAGCCACTGAGCACTCACTGGACAAATAGTCTCATAACATTTTATCATCAGTACGAGAAAATCAACACTCCTAAAACATCTGACTGTGGCAGTGGCAGCTGAAGGTCCCTGTTAACATTAGACCAGATTTTTGCAGGGCAATTTTGAGTTTTCAAGGGCCACTATTTTTCTGTTTCTCTCCAACCAAATTAGGCTCAAAGCAGTGGGAGGCCAGCTTGCAGACGTCTCTTGAACAGTGTACTCCTTTTATGCAGTGATAAGTAAGAGGGTTTTTTTCAGGTTCTCCTGGCTTTTGGTGAAAGGCCATCTTTTCTTCTCCCTCCTATTATGTTTTTCAAAAGAATCTCCAATAAAACTATCCAAACAGAACTGCAATGATTATATCTGTCTTGGTAAAAATAAAAGATTGCTGTCTGCCTTTCCCAGAAGAAGGTATAAACTTGATGCTTTCCTAGAAGCTTTTGATTATTACGCATCCTTGTATCCCTGACCTCCCCCTTGCCTTCAACTGAAGTTTGTTGAGACTGAAAGAATAAATAAATAAACACAAATTTTTCAAAAGTTTGCAACTACTTGAAATGCTCCTGCCACAAGCAGCCCCCAGATAAAAGACTGCGACAGGAAAATTCTCTCTTATAGTCTATTCCATTTAATTGGCCTAATTCTTCATACAGCTTAACCAGGGAGTGAATAACTTCAGAAGCTTAATTCTAAGTAAAACATGACTTAGATTTGCATAAAACTTCCTTCCCTGGAATTCGACAAGTTTATGTTCCTGCTAGCTTTATGGCTTTTCTTAGAACTGGTTTCCTTCAAAAGAAAAAAACGTGCTTCCTCGTTCCTGACAGCAGAAACCGGAGTCAGACCTGCACAACCGCGCACAGCTCTGCTGACGGCCGTACAGCCAAATGCCTTCCCAGTACCAATCTGCCCTGTCCTTTCCATGCTATCAGCTACCTTCCAGGTAACACTAGGGAAGGAGCCAACTCCTTCCTCCTCTTTTGGATCCTCACTGACCTGAACATCATTTAATGCCTTATTTGTACGTTTGCTATATGCTGCATGAAAGTTAAACCACTCAAAACTCAGCTGAGCAGGATGTGGCTTGCACTGAAGGTACTTTTGCAATTTTTTAAATGACTGTCACATTGATTTCTTATATTGGCGACATTAATGAATACCACTGCTGCCTATGGAAGTGGCTATAGTTAATAATGCTCCCCCTAATTTTTTTCTGATCATCAAACCTAAAAGTCTTTTATTTTTCTTTACATCACAGAAATTTCATGTCTGGACTCTCTGAAATTGCATCAAGCTGACCCCTGCGCTATAACTTGTCCATCTTATCCTGAAGAGAAGGTGGCTTCTTTGAGGAAATGGACAGCCGTGGCTCTTGACCCCTCTACACAATGGCAGGCAGACAACAAGATCCTAGTTCACACTAAACCAGAGACAAAAGCCAGGTCTCAGATTTATCTCTGTGGGTCCAGAGGATGTGGACCTTGTTAAAACAAGTCAGCAACCTTGACTCTGACAGTCTTTGACCTCTTTATAGTACCTCTGGTAGAGCTGAGGTATTGCGTGCATTATTTTCTCATAAACCAAACCTAAATTTGAGCTTCTTATGCACTATTGCTTAAACTGCCATCTGAAGACAGCGTTTGTGTGACTTACATTCTGTGCCATGAATTAAAAAAAGACTAAACTCAGATTCCCATAGCTAAAGTGACACGCAGTATTTGTAGTACTCAGCAGTAAAGAAAACTTTATTTCCTCATTTTCTCCTGTCTTCTCTGATTCCGTAAATTCCATTTTGGAAGCTAATCATATTAAGTAGCTTAACTTATTATAGGCATGATGGTGGGCAAGCACACATAAGTCTAATACCCAAATTATTCCCAGGGAGACAATCCATTGTGCCAGCTAGTGATCAAAGTGCCATTTAGATTCACAAAGCTGTATATGAAATGATTTAATTTCAGAATCTAATTATTTTTTTTTTGGCTGTGAATGATTATGTGATAAACAAATCGTTTGGAACCTAAAGGAGTGGTATCATTGTAAATATCTTTCTGTGTCTCAACTTAATAAGGGATGTTGAAAATCTGAGAAGCTATGACCCAAGATGGTTCCCTCGGCTGCTCGAGAAAGAGGGAGGATACAGGATATCTTTACTACATTTTCAAAGGTACATATAAAGAGAGAACACTATTAAAAGTGATCCTGCTGGTTTTTGTCCTCCCCGAAGTTGCACTCCAAACATAGGTATTTTTATATTCTTGCTCTATGCTGTAAGCCTTGTTTTAAATTAGCAGCCCAAGGAACCAAGAGCTCTTCTGGTGAGGCTTTGCTTTGTATTGTCTCTCTTAAATAACTGGGCCTCTTTTCTCAATAAGATCTCACATTTGTAACAGAAGGCGGCATCCTCTTCATGGGACACGGTGGAATTTATTGATGTTTTGGAAGTAAAGAAGACAGTGTTTCTGTGAGTTCTAGGATAAAGTATGTAAAACAACACTGGCCTGTTTCTTGTTTAAATAAAACATCATCTGTGCTAAACACTGACAGCACTTCTTTGGTCTAATAGTCAGCATTTGCCCCCAAATCCCAGTCTCAGTGAGAAAAAGATCAATCACTGTGACTCACACATACAAAAATCTTTTGTGGGCTTTAGTATCCTCATGTTCACGTATAGCAAGAGTTGAACATTCTTGGGATTATTAATGTTAAGCAGCAGAAGCGGCTCTAGAAAGACTCATGAAAACGCCTGAAACAACCCAAGGTGTTCTTCAGATACTAGCACTTCTAGAAAATACTGAAGAGAAATGTGTGGGTCTTTCTTCAATCCAGTCACAGCTTTCATTCAAAACTTCATTTACTTTATGTCATTTGTCATCTCTGAGCACAGGCAGTATCTATCTGTGGTCTTTTTTCTGGCTCCCCTTCAGCTGTAGCCAACGCTGAACGCCTGAATAGTGATCTAGATTTTGGGTGGCACCCAGCTGTGAAGATCCTCTTGTTGCCCCAGCGTACAGCTCTCTCCCGTTTGCACAACTGGATCCTCATCTCCCTCAGGAAAATCTCACTGCTCCATTTACAGATGCTCCTACAACGCCTCCCTTGCTCCTCCTGCGGATGCCCAGCTCTCGTGGGGGCAGCCCTGCCAGCACCAGGGCTCAGTGCCGGCAGTTTGGGTCCTCTTCACCTCCACAATCTTCCCATCAATGTGGTGGCCAGAGAGGCACCGAGCTTCACACCAGCCCCGGTGAACAGTGTATCTGGTCTGAGGTTTTGTCCCCGCGGCTGCTGCTAAAGCCACTCTGAAAGGAAAGGGCTGGCACCAGTGCTGCAGTCAAGAGGTGTGTGTCTACACAACTGGTTTAAAGGCTCCTGGGCACTGGGACATGGCACCATACTGATTTTTTTTGAACAGTTTTGGTGTAGGAGAACTAGCCAGACATTTCCTGGGTAGGAATATGGGAGCTAGCACGGACCAGGGAGCCCAGCAACAGCTTACCCGCAGCCAGGCTGTGCCAGGAAGCCAGGGCTCAGGCGGCTCCCTGGGCTCAGGCTGCTCCGTGGCTCCTGGCCCCAGAGGCAGGGAACAATCATGGATAGGTTTGATTTACTAGTGCGCCTCCAAGCTACGTGTTGGTTTTGATTCAAAAATTGCCATAGATTTTGGATCTATGGCAGGTCCTTTCTCTGGTATGTGTATACATAGATATATGCACACTGGAGTGAACAGGCATTTTTATTTCTTTGCTTTGTTTGAAAATCTCCACAAAATTTGAGGTTTGTGTGCCCAGAGATGTATGATAACAAAAATATAATTTGATACTCATTAGCAAATAATTGGTTCCTGCCTTTTGTTCAGGCCACTATCAATTTGCCACCTTGTTTTTTTAAAAAAAAGCCCAATGAAATGGCCTTCATGCAGGCAGCAAGTCACTCTGATGCCATTAAAGTAAACAAGAAAACAAATAAAAGCTATGTCAGTCATGTTGCCTAAACTATATTGATGAGAAGGGAAACCAGACCATAGGAGTGATTACGTGTATTGGATATCTGGCAGCCTGTGCTGTTACTGTTCTCTGACTTAAATACTTTGCTAGAACGAGGACTATACTGCCCATAATAAAGAATATTATCTAAAAAGGAAGTATGCCCTGCTTTTTTAGAGTCTAGCCTTTTTTTTTTTTTGCTTAGGCCACTTCTTTTTTTCTTGCTATCTTTATGATAGAGAAATGTGAAATTTACTGACCTTCATAGTAAGTATTGGCACATGTCTTTTTAATTATGTGGTTTTTAGGCTAGCTAAGACCCTGAGCTCCTGAAGAAAGAGCTACCCGTTACAGGATAGCTGTCAGATAGCCGTTAAGTTAGATGAATCACCTGCTGAAGACACCTTATTCTCTTCATCGACTGCAGGTGGATAAAATGTGTAGTCTGATGGCATTCAGTTGCTTAAATATAAGGGCTCATGTCAGTTCAGCTTCTTTAGCCTCCTTGGAAGGGCAGCACGGAGCTGGCAGAGGTGACTAAGGACTGGTGGAGTCATACATCTTCTGAAGTGGCAGGTAGGTTAGGCTGGGGGAATCCCATTGACACTAAACATTTATGCCTTTGTTGTTGAATTATACCTAGAATGCCACAGTTAGCAGAGGGGAGCATTCCCCTGGTTTCTCCCTGTATGCTGTTGGGAAAAATGCCTTGATAAGAGATCTGCAGCTCTTAAAATTCCAAGTGAAAGAGAAGTGATGTGAATCTCTTTTGGCTGTTTCAATGTAGAGAAAAGACTTTCATTAAGTATGTGATAAAAAATAAGCTTTAAGCCACAAGGAATTATCACAACTTTAGGAATTGCTCTCAGCACGCCCCGTTGCTCTGGGTGAAATCCAAGGAGCTCTGCTGTTATGACAATGGAACCAGCTGAAGTAGGGGATGTGTGTATCTACAAATTGGGGTTGTTTCTCTGGCACCACTGTAACTACAAGAATTTCAGACTGGTGAAGTTCTTGAGTTTCCAGTTCCTGTTTCAAGAAAGTAAGAAAATGTTTTTATATCTGGCCCTTGGCTGGAGTGGTGACACTAGTAGTATCCTGCTGAACAACACTTTTGTTTCTAGAGTTCCTCAGCCATGTCCACTTTGGCTGTGGTATCCATTAAGAATTCTTATTTACACACTAGTATAGCTAGTCATTCCTTTAGCTTTAGACCTGTAATTGCTTGATGGGTTTTATCTTCTGATACGTAACAGAATCTTTTTTTCTGTACTGCCACAGAAACAAGGCCTGCTTTGTGTGTAAACTTGTATTTACATATACATATGTGCATGTGAGCAAGCACGTACCTTTGGTATGAGTGTATAAAAGATCCTGGAGAGGGGAGGGGAAGGCACAGAAGTTAATTGTTCCCCATCACAGCAGCACAGGAATTCAAATGGACAAGAAAATCCCCACAGCTGGGAGGTGATTCCCTGGGCAGGACACTCCTCAGCCTGTAAGACCCAGAAGGTAACATGAAGTCTGCTCCCTCCCCAGCGTGCAGGGCAAAGAAAAAGTTCAAGGAGTAGGAAAATTAAAGTTTATTGTTGTCGCTACTTCTTTCTCATGCTTTTGTATTACTGATGTAAACAATGCTAGTGATAAAAATGTGAGCAAACCAAATCGGAGGAGTAACTGTGGAACAAAGCCAGTAACATCTTACAAAGCATGTGGTGGGAAGATGTATGCTGTGGAAGTCTTCCTTGTCCTCCTTAATTTTTCAGCTGCCTAGTGCTGACCCCGAATATCCTTAATACACTCACGGCTCATTTTTTTGTGAGTAAATATCTCCTGTGTGGCAAAGTCTGCCAGCCTCGGGAGGGCTTCAGTGCTGTACCCTGTTGGAGACAGCCTCCTGGGCTGCAGCAGGGAGCTGTGTGGTGAACAGGGACCAGTCCGCAGCTGCTGCCAGCTTCTGCCTTATGGGTCTCTGAAGGGCTGAGTAACTCAGCTCCCCATCTGATAATCACATTTTGTTTGAGATAACTTCTTAATTATACTGTGAGTATGTGAGGAAACTGCTCATCTGTTTAGAGTGTGGCAATTAAATTAAAACTGTGCCAGTTTTCTATGTTGTTCTGTGGGTGTCAATTCAACAAACTAATATGGAGCAGAAAACTATCAACTGCGATGTCAAAAAAGGCAGTCATTACAGCAGCTGGAAAGGCTGCTAGTGACTTTATTGCTGAAGGAAATGTTTGCTTAGTCTATGTCTGCAGGTAACAATGAATCTATTAAAATAAACTCTGGATTCATTTCCTGGCACTTCACATTTCTTGAACATCTGATCTCCCTGTGGTAAATGGAGTTGTTGTTTGGGTTTCAAGGATGAAACATGAATGGGTCTCCAAAGACGTATATTTTTTTAGTATTTTGTTTATCAACAGTAGAAGTGAGGGAACCCTTTTCTCTTCTGTTTGTTATCCTTTTGATCACCCAGGAGCTGGTGTAAAGACTTCAGATCTGCTGTATTTCAGGAATGCAGTTATTGAATGATGACAGCCACTTGGTCATTCCTGGTATTTATTAGATTAAGAGGGACAACCACTTCTTGGGTTTAATTCTTCAACCTTATAATTCTGGAGGAAATGGCATGTTGGTTCAAGTAGAAAAGGTGTGGATAATAATTTCATTCACCTGCTCTGCGGAGGAAAAAATGCTGTTCCACAGTGAGGCTTACCCATGAATAAGAAAGAAAAGGGCAATACAAGAAATGTCAGTGTATTTTGGGGCACCATCTGGAAGGCAAATAGGACATATCCTTGTGTCAGCTGGCATTCAGCGGGATTGATTTCATTTATGCTTACTGGTTAGTGGTTTGAATTTTATTCCATAAAAGAATGAGATCTAATTATACAATCAGTGAGGAGAAATACCAAGTATTTAATTGGAGATGCCAGGTGTTCTCAGTGTAAGTAATTTTATAACTAGCCAAGCCTCTTGCTGCTGAAGCACCTCAAAAGTGCCAGACTGTGCTTGCTACAGCGTGCTCTAAGACCGTATCTCTCCTCTCATTCTTGACAAACAGCTGTTTGTCCAGAGTTGTTCTATGTGACTCCTGGAATATATGAGTTTGGATGTAGCTTGTATAAACAGAAGGTAGATCTGTAGATCTTCCAGAGATGTGAAACTTACTGAGTCTTCTGTGCTGGTTGGGAATGAGTGGCTATCCTGGAAAATGTGCGAGCACCCAAGAGTATCCATCTTATTACTGTCAAAGTGCTGCCAGTGCCTTGAAGTGCAGAGGTGCAGGGTCACAGGACTGCAGAGGAGGAGGAGGAGGCAGCAGTAGCCCCTGTGGAGGCATCCTGACCCACTGGAGCCCTATTATGGGTCATCCCTGCTGCTTGCTGGAGAAGCAGCAAGAAGTGTGACTCGGGTCCTGCAGGGTTTTTCCTTTGGCTGCCTCTTCTGCCACCCAGTCAGTGGTGCTGCCGGTCTCTGGCACCAGCCTCGGCTGCCTGGTACTTCCCAGCACGTGGAGATTGCAGGAGACTGGCAAAGGGAATGATGACTTACCTGGTTGTCTCTGATGGGGGATGCCCTCTGAGGTGCCTCTGTGGCTTTCCAGCCATTGTTGTAAGATTCTTTCTGGTTAAAGGTGGCTTTTTACTTCCATGCCCTGTGTTTAGTGTTTCAACATTTCGGCCATTGGATAATGACTTGTCTGGGCACTAGACTGGCAGTGAAAGACTGGATTAGTTCAAATGTACTTCTTGCTAATCAGAAATAATTTTGAAGTGGGATCTGGTGCATAGACCACTAACCAGCTTTAGTCGCATGAGGTCCAGTCCAGCCCCTTGCTTGCTGTGGGATCTCTCTTGTACATGTCTTGGTTTAACCCTAGCTGGCAACTAAACCCCACGCAGCCACTCGTTCACTTCCCCGCAGTGGGATGGGGGAGAGAATTGGAAGGGTAAAAGTGAGAAAACTCTTGGGTTGAGATAAAGACAGTTTAATAGGTAAAATAAAAGCCATGTACACAAGCAAAGTAGAACAAGGAATTTGTTCACTGCTTCCCATCGGCAGGCAGTTGTTCAGCCATCTCCAGGAAAAGAGGGCTCCATCATGTGTAATGGCTACTGTGCAAGATTTTCCTAACTTTTTTCCCCCCTCCAACCATCAGGGCTTTGAATCTGAACTTGAAGTTTACCTGCCCAGTGCAAATGAGGCTTTGGAAAAAGAGGAAATATTGGATTAAGCTGAAAGCACTATTAAATATTGAAGAGAACTTGGAATTGCAAGTGCCTGGAGGAAAGACCAACCCTTTAGTAGGACAGTCATTAAAGAAAATGACACATTACACCCAAGATAAGAAATTACTCAGAATAATTTTAGGAGCTGAATCTGGAAGCAGATTAAGAGCAGGAGTTTAATTTAGACAATCTGAGTCCATCTTGGAGGACAGATATATTTCTAGTGATAAAAGTTTGCCTTTGGATAATCTCAAGATCAAGCTTCGGCAATATTGTGATTGTATCCCTTAACCTTGGTATAATTCTTCACTCAAATGAACGCTACTGTTTTATTTCCTGCCAAGCTTCCAGTTGCTGGAAAGGAGATGGTGAGGTTTGCCATTGTAACATCTGAATTCTGAGTTAAAATATTTAGTGAACGGCAGAAATTGAACATGGTATATGTGATGCTTATTTTAATATACAATTGAGCTGTTACCCCAGGCTTTGACCGATGGTAGATGCTGTCTTCAGGAACGATAAAAAATGACTGATTAATGGCTGATTTGCCTTCTCTTTCCTAATGCGTACCACAGTGCTGCATTAAATATACTTCTATTTCACGTTAATCCACTTGGAATATTGTATGCAAAAATTTGCTTCTGCCTCTCCACCACTATGACCTCTTCTTTCTTTATTTTGATCATTTTTTGTGGGAGTTGATAGTAGGAGGAGATTCTGTGACTTTGATGTGTTAATATTTTGTAAATGGAGGCACATTAAAACTACGTTGATATGGTGGTACAGCTGTGCTCTGCAGTTCACCCTCAAGCCTTATTCCCCAAGCAAAATGGGGATTTGGAGCACAGAGGGATTGTTTCCTTGTCCTCATGAACACATAAGGCTTCGTAGTGATCTACGCTGAAGTCTAACACAGATGATGACCATGGGATGCAAATGGGGTGTGAATCCAAACCTAGTGCTCAGCAGATGCTCCTGGTCCCTCCAACTTGGGTGTAGTTCCAGCCAGTAAAGCCTGTAGATTGATGGGTTCAGGCAGCTCCACATGCATGTAAATGTACTTAATAACATTTTAAGGCATTCTTCTCTTGAGGTGAAGAATTATCTCCTCACCACTGTTGGGTCAGTGTTACATGGTGTCCCACATGGACTGTGTGGGCGATGTTAAAAGGCAGAAAATACAGATAATGTACTTAGCATTCTGTGAAAGTCAAACACTGAGTAGCCAAACATGGCCTGGAAGGAGACTGAAGGATAATTTCAAGCTGGAGTAACTTCTTTGTAATTGTCTGTTTAACTTTATAAAGTGAATTGGTCAATCCTTGCTTCTTACCCTACGTGCTTTTCATCCTTTCTACAAGCTCAGAGAAATCATTGCATCTGTTTATACTATTCTGGTTTAAGTGTAATTCACAGCGTACAGACAAGAAATGTAACTTAAAATTAAAGCTAGCTCGTATACTAGAGTGTATTCCTTCGGCAAGAAGCAAAATGGATTTTGTGGTAACTTTTACAAGTGTGAAGTCTCATGTTAACAGGAACTGAATTTAGTGTCACCCCAGACTTGGCAACAGCTGTGTCTTGTTGGAAAATTAAAAGGATAGGGTAGGTAAAACTCAGAAGATAAAAGCAGTTATAACTACGTCTGGGGTTTTATTTTACATGCTGGGAAAGAGGCAGAGATGCTGGTTCTAATTCATTCCTGAAAGATAAAATGTAGTAAATGTAAAATAGGAGTGGCTAGACAACTGTAAGGAAAATAACGTGTAAGTGTTGAAATATACTAAGTGTTGGTGGGAAACAGACTGAATCTTAGGAATAAATCCAGGACACCAATTTATTTTTATGATCTGGTGAATTCTAAGCCAGTCCAGCTCTTAGTGATTTTTTTTTTTTTTTTGCCCCACATCCAAATGAATTCCTCTGTGTGTGTCCAAGTCCTGCCAAGTGGAAATGCAGGATTGCTGGTAACAGCCTGTAAAGCTCCCCATCGCCTCCCTTTCATGGGCCGCTTGAAATGTTGTGCTCCGTGTTTGCTGCTGTCCCTTTGGCTAATACCATGAGGAGCCGCTCTAGTGAAATGGGCATAAACAACTACAAATTGACTTTCAAGTGGCTGTCGGACACCTAGAAGCTCACAGCTTCTGTTTAATGGAAGCACAAAGCCAGCTCTGCGAAACCCTAAAGGCAGCCAGAGTAACAAATGTGCCTGGTGCAGCTATTCCATTGAGATAAAAAAACACTGTGTTCAGAGCCAGGCTTGCCATCAAACTCACAGCAGAGCTCAGTGTTTCCGAGTTATAATTCAGAGGATTTAATCCTTCTGAAGGAATATTTGTATGATTGCAGAGAAGGGAACCTCTTGCCTTTATTATCAGGTGTTATAAATAGCTCCCCAGAAAAACGAACCTTTGCTACATCCATGAAATCTAATAAATGTAATATTTCAGTCTCTTTGACACAGCATGACTTCGGCCACTGATTAGATCTGTGTCCTGCATATGCATGCATGGAATGCAGTGACAGAGATGGATATGCTTTCTCAGTTGAAATAATATCAACTTTTCTTAACACTAAATTCTTTATTTTAAGCATATGGTGCAATAAGCTTTTATTTGGTTTATCTCAATTGTTAAACCAAACAGATACAGTGTGTGCCAATATCTTGCCCTATTCCTTTTTTTTTTTTTAAAAAAAAAGCCTCTTGGAACATTAATCTTCCCACTGACTGTCTGCATCTTTCCTCCTGAGCTCAGCAGGGAAGTGAGATGCCTGCTGAAGGCCTTGTAGGATCCAAACCAGCACATTTGGAAAATGCCAGTTTTACTGAGGGCTTTCCCTCGTGAATTTTCATTGCAAATAAAATGATCCTGGGGAAAAGGGGAATCGCTGAAGGGCTGGAAAATAACAAAATCATAATTCAGCTTTCCAGCAGTACTCATAAAGCTGAAGAGGAGGAAGCCTATAAAACAACACCTAAAAGTATTTCATTACTGTGTTAACCCTTCTTACACATTTTTAAAGTTAATTTATTGGATTTTTTCCCAAATAACATTATATAAAAAAAGACTTGAAATGCCAAACGTCTACACAAGCTGATGTGATTTTTATATACCACTTTATACCTCATGTGTTGCACAGAAAACCTGCTTTATAAATTCAAGGAGATGTTTTGCATTTAACATTTCTGATTCCTTGCTAATGAGCAATGACTTTTCAACCCATTATGTTTAAAAAAAAAAAAAAACAAAACTGCAAGCACAACACCACTTTGATTCAGAATGAGGGTGAATATATACCCTTTTCACTAGTGTAACTGGACTGGTTTCAAATCCTGCTTTAACTTGATCCGTAGCAATTTATCCTCATAGCCTCAGATATCAGCTATTTCTAGAAATGATCAGGCAAGAAGGTTTTCTTCAGGAAGGCATTGTACTTAATGGTCTGAAAATTATTCCTTCAAATATGTATACTCAGCCTCCTGAAAAAATATGTTAAAAGATGTAATGTAGCCATAATAGCATTGTTCTTTCTCAGTGTTTGTTTCTCTTGGCTTAACCGTTAACTCTTTACAAGCTACAACACAAAAAAAAAATCTGATCTGCGTAGAATTAGGGTTGACAGAAGCTGAGTAGAGTTGCTGGGTACTTTTGAAGGAGGAAAAAGTCATACTACCCCTTTTCAGCTTGCATGAACTAACTCGCCATGCATGCGTGCCTTCTGTTCCGTGACCAGTGTGTGCCTGAAAAAGTCAGTTTAGTTTCTCAATGTGGTTTTTGAGGGGGATTCTTGACAGCTTGTTGTGAGGAAGGCTGAAGAACCAAGAGGATATGTGACTTAATGTTCCTAGAAGGCTGGGCTCATCAGCCATCAAAAAAAGGAGGATCTCCAAACTCGTAATTGTGTACTTTAGGAGAAACTTAACTGAACTGCTGTGAGTGTTTCTTCAGTGATTTTGTGGCACTTCAGTAAAATACCTTTTTTCTTTCTGGCCAGTTCTGTGGGATGTTCCTATTTGTGTGACGCTTTCATAGCACAGCCCTGTATTAAGATATGAGCATGGAGGCCATCTGGCTCTGCCACCCTAGTTTGTACTAATGGGAGTACAAAGTGGGGTAAAATCTTGGCTGTTCAAAAAAACTTCTACTCCATTCCACTGACTTTGCTGAAGTCAGATGTTTCGCTCAAAAATGCTTTAGTTCCTTGCATGATACAATGTTAGGGAGTCATAAGGCTTCCAAAATCATATCTTTCCTAAGTAGCAATAATGATAAACTTGATTTACTATATTGTAAACCGGTATGGAATCCACAACATTCTGTGGTATATCTGTGACATATAAATGCTCAGATTATGTAGTTTTTCTGCCACCACCATAGTCAAGGAAACATTGCTCACATCTCTCTCATTCTGTAACTTCTCCCATGCCTGAGAATACCGTAGTCATTAGAAAACTTAACTGCAAATCATGCTATAATTTTGCAAGAAAACTGGATGGAGAAAATGGAATAGCAGACCTCACTCAAATTTTGAGAGACAGAGCTGTCTCTTGCAAGAGGGAGCACTTTGGAGCTGTTGGAAGATTTACCTAAATGAAATCCAAGGTGAAAGGGATTATTGAGGAATGCTACTTTCTGCTGGCAAGCAAAGCTGCTCCAGCATGTGGCCTGATAGAAGCAAGCAATGAGGGGAGAATCATGGAAGCTTCAGAGAAGGAGTTTCAGTTTGGGCTTTTGGGGTGCAGAGGAGAGCCCAGAGCACATGGAAGTGCTGATCTAGAGCAGAAGTGTGTTGTAGCACTGTCTAATCTCTACTCTGCTCATATACTATATCCTTTTACCTATTAGTTATGTCACTAGTCCTGAGAGATGAGGCTGTGAACGAAGTCCCCGAAGTGCAGTCAGGAGCAGCTAGAAGAATCTCCAGCCTTTCCCTTGCCCTGCAGAGCCTTGGCTTCCTCTGACACCCAGAGGTCTGCGGACCAAGGGGAATAACTTCAGTCAGTCTCCAGCTAGACTACCAAGATCCTTCATGGCTCTCACCTGCTGCATGGCCCCTCAGAGTGTTCATAAGAGATTTTACAGCATTTTATGCACCATTTATTTCCTGGCTAGATGTGCTCGGAGCTTCACTGTAACTCCCAAAGATGCTGCCACACAGCCAAATATAAGAGGAGGCCAGCAGAATGCTGATAGCTTGTCAAAAACAAGGGAAGACGGACTCTGTGAATTGCTGGAGGGAAGGACCTGGCTGCTGAGATGCATCTTGCTGAGGGGAAGTTAGTCACAAGCTTCATCTGTTCTTCCTGGGAAACATTCAGGTTGCACTGGCCCTGGGATGTTGCTCTCCGATGCCTGGTCTGCCGCTGCCCTGCAGCAACCACGAATAATCCATCATGGGAAGCTGAGGATGAAAACTTCACTGCAGCCCACAAATATAGAGGACCTGCATCATCAGTGCCTCTGTGTTGGCTTTGGGAGCTTTTTTTTTTCATCTGCTGAGATAGCAGCTGATTTTTGACACATGTATACTGGAAATGGAAGTATGATTAAGGAGACAGGATGTAGCCAGAGATGATAAAAGGCTTTATTTACTTCTCATCAGGTCTTATTTCATGAAGATTTTAATCTTCTCTTAATGCTGAGATATAAAAATGGATACAGTCAGCCTACCTACAGCCTACAATTTTAAAGCAACTATAAGGATGTCCTGGTTTGAGGTAAATCGGAACAGATTTTCTGTTCAGTAATTTCACTTTTTAGCTTAGCCTTTTCTAACTGAACTCTCTGAAATTAGCAGCGTATTTTTAAGACTGTAGTCCTCTCACAAAGTGATAAGACTTGATACCATTCCTTGGCATAAATAAGCAATTAGACAGGCTCTTGGTTGTACTTATTCCCATAATAACCAAAGTTATTTGCCCCATTGGAGGGTTGGAAGCAGAAAAGTGTAGAGGGGGTTGCACCCGTGGGGAGGAGCGGACAGGACAGGTGACCCAAAACTGACCAACAGGGTATTCCATCCCATCTGCATCATGCTCAGTGTAAAAGCTGAGGGATCAAAGAGTTAGTCTTTCTTCAGTGACTGGCATCTGAGGAGGACTCTATTCATCTGGTTTTGTTTCCGATCCATGCATTCCTAAATCCA
>VXBO01008299.1:1513396-1525706 GCA_013400135.1 Rhinoptilus africanus | reverse complement strand
CTGGATTATTTTTTTTTTCCTTAGGGAAAATCCCATTTTATTTTGAAGTTGGCTTTGTGTATTTCAAAGATTCCATTTCCCTCTGACTCTGCAGTTTGGCAACAGAGGCTTTCAGCTCTCATTTGATTGCTTCTGTAGTGGCTTTGAGACCACCTCTTGCTCTTTTCTCAGATGGACTCACCAGCTGGGCACGACAGCCCTGCTCCCAGGGGTGTTTTTAGCTGAGCCATGGGCAAGCAAAGATGGTTTGCCTCTGACTGAGGCTAACGTGGTTCAGGGAGTGAGGGAGTCCCTTTGCATCCAGTGTTGTTACAATATTTTCCACCTACTACAGCCATGGTCCTTCTGCCGCCCCTAATCCTGGCCAAGAGGGAGGTTGTAGAGGGTATGGGTCGAGCTGTGAGTTGTAAGTTAGTGAGACATCCTACAGACCTACCCTACCTTGGGTTCACAGCATGGGTGAGGAGCAATAAGGACATTCCTTACTCGGCCACATTATTTCTTTTTACTTTGTTTTGGTTTAGCCTGAAAGTGTGCAATGAGATTCATGGGTTTAAAGGGTGGGAGGATGATGCTGGTCCCTCACTGCTGTTTTATGCTGAGCTGGGTGGGTTTAATAGCCAGAACCCCAATGCCTGTCTCCAGGGATTTTGGTTTTGGGGAGTTCACAAGGAGCAAAGATTAGAGATTTCATACCTTCTTAGGAGCAATTTTGCCATCAAAAGCCAAAGGGACTAGCGGTTCTGGGTCATTTAGAAGTGCAGAAAAATTCCACCCTGAATCAGATCTAGACTTTTTAAGGCTGTGAGCATGCCATAAATAAATATATAAATAAATAAAAACCCCCTAAGGGAGATCAAAATGTAAAGAAGCTGTGCCAGCACCTGCCAAAAGAAAAGCNGTCATTTAGAAGTGCAGAAAAATTTCACCCTGAATCAGTCTAGAGTTTTTAAGGTTGTGAGTATGCCATAAATAAAAAAAATAAAAAAAAACCCTAAGGGAGATCAAAATGTAGGGAGGCTGTGCCAGCATCTGACAAAAGAAAAGACAGACTCTTTTCTTTATCTTGCCTTTCTTACATAGAATTCCTACACAATTTCTGCTTTAATAAGGTTTATACCTTTTTACCCAAGAGATTTCTCAAGGCTGAGGTCTAGTTATCAACTTCAGACTTTAGTGAGGTTCAAATCTGGTGCTGGGCTCCTCCTGATAAACAACCAGTCTGTTGTCAGCCATCACTCAAACCTCTGATTTCTCCCTTGACTCCAAAAATTCCCCCCCGCCCCCATTCCTTTTAGCACACTCTGCACTTTTCCCCTCATTTTCTGGTTCTCTTGAGCTTTAAGAGTATTCTGGGATATAATAAGAGGAAAGATAAAGAGTTGATTTAGTGCTTAGCAAATATTGGAAGGAGATTTGTGCATGTGATTAGAATTTATTTGTTCTCTTCTCATGTAGCAGAGGAGGGTTTGATGTAATAGCTAAGAACATATGTGGCAGAAGTTGCTGAAGAAGGCTTTTCAGTGTTGACAGACTATGAATTTAAAATTAGCAACCATAAGCCATAGTTAAAGAATCTTTTATGGGGCAAAGAGGGATTTCTTACCAGTGTAGCTATGGCTGCAGCCAATAGGCACAGATGCATGGCATCTGATTGCAAGGAATTTGAGGTGTCCCAGAAACATTCCAAGAAATGCAATGGGGAGGAGTGTTTGGAAAAAGAAGATGTGATTATCCAGCAATTTAAAAAGTTTCCCTCTTGACTTGTTTGGCATCAAGCCCTCATTCTAAGCCTCATTCTGCGTGGACTGGGGAGCAGTGGGTGGCTACAGCTCCATAAAGCTGAGTTCTGGCTTGGGACAATGACCTCTGAAGCGTCTTCTGGACTTGTGCATGTGTGAGGTAGAGAGGCTGGAAAAGCTGGGCTCCTTTGGTGTCCAAACTCCAGCATGTGGGTGTCATTAATACGTTGGGAAGGAAAGACCTCATTAGTCCATGATGTACAAATTGCAAAGGCACAGAAGAAAGGAAGTCAAGGGTGATATAAATTGGAAAGAGAATAAGAAAACTGGATATTTAGAAAAGGAAAGGATCCCTGTTTGAACAGATAGTCTCGTAAGGAAGTGATATAAAAATAAACTTAATTTGCTTCCTAACATGACATTGCAGCAGCATAAGGTTGGAATAAATCTTGAAATGGTTTATTGGAAGGAATGTAGAGTAAAACTTGATCAAATTGTTTGTGTATAAAGAATGAAAGAACATACAGGAAAATGGAGTTGTATTGAAGAAAAAGTATGTTACAGAAGGAAAACAGACGTGGTTCTAGTTCAGCAAAGCCTCTAAATGATGCTTTCAACTCTCACTGCTCAACATGAGGGGAATTTGTAATGAGCTGGCAGGAAAGAAGGTGCAGAGTCAAACCTCAGACCAGTGGAAACTGAGGAAGAGGGTGGATTAAAGAGACTGGGGATGCCCAAGGGACACGGCCACTTCTCACTGGCTTCAGTGGGGACAAAGCAGTTGTGTCTCACGTGCCAGCTCCAGCATCCTCTAGGGTTTGCTCCTGGGTCAGCACTTAGTGATTCCCAAAGGAAGATGAGAGCAAGTAAAATGTCACTGCCCTACAATTAAAATATTGAAAACATACCCAAATTAGCTATCAAATCAGAATCTCAAAAGCATTTAAAAATGTTTTGTTGATTCTTGTTTTTTGATGGCAATGAGAGCAACAGAATCTGAGAAGTTAATGAAACACATTTGAAGTGAGATATTGTTAGCAAAGTACGGTGGTTTTTTTGTCAAGATTTATGTATGGTAGGGAAAAAAAAAAAGAGAGTGAGAGTATAGCAAGCCAGATGAACTGTCAGACCTAAAAAGTGTCGTCATTCTGGAAGCAGCTGAAAAAAGTCAATAGAAGACAATTGACTTTAGATAAATTGTCAAAAACATGTCAGCACTTGAGGTTCAGAGAAAGGGCTTTTGACAATGGAAACCTATGGTTTTCCTTGATAAAAGTCTGTTAAGATTATTAGTAATGCATTGATAGAAAGTTTATAGTGCAGCTTTGAAAATAAATGGTGAAAGGAAAATGACAAAGAACAGCTCTGCCAAGGTAGGAGAGAGAGTGTTCTGTAGCGAAATGACCTCTGATCGGGAGGAAAAATTGGAAAGCAAGTAAATGAAATACATTTTTCTTGATTTCTTCTTTTTTATGATCACCAAATGCTATGATATGGAACGCAAAAGAAGTTTAATATAAGTAGTACAATTCCTAAAGGAGAGTAACTACTATGAAACTTGAGATACACAAACGACTGCTCTGGTAACGATAGTGCTTGTACCTCCAATGACTCACTTTGCGATCTTTGCTTATAATGGTGGCTGTTTATTCATGTCAATTGTCCACTTGCTCTTTTCCATGTGCCATAAAAAGAGTGATGAGAAAAAATGAGTTTTACACTATTTTCATTCAATAAGCCTGGGGTGCCACAATACACTCCTGAAATCCAGCAGGACACAGAAATCCTGGGTCAGTGAGGCTGTGAGCTGGAACACGTGGTAAATCAGAGCACTCTTTAATCCTTCAGAAATCAGTTTTTGAGAAAATGCCTTCCATGGCATTCATTGCTCCTGCAAAGCTGTGCTGAAAGTAAGTTGTTGATGTTGTTAAAATAGTCCAGACATTGCTGCGAATACGTTGGGCTGGGGGATGAAGGGTTGAGACAATTGGTCTGCCTTAAAAAGAAAGTGAAGAATTATGTGTAAGCACTCTTATCCCAGTGCCTGAGCTTTAGCAGCAGCAGGAAAGCTCCTTGTAGACAGGTTATTCCTAGTGAAAAGTTTCTTATGCCATCCTCTGAAATAGTAATACTCACAGAGACGGGATGCTAACCTGAGTGGACTTCCCATGTCCATCAACATGCTGATTCCTGGGATTAACATTTACTTGGCTTCAAATTCCTTGAAGCTAATAAAGTGGGATGTAGGGTTTGCGCTGCATCGGTCTGAAGGAGATCTGCACACGGAGTAAAATACGATGGTTGAAGGACCCTATCTTGATGTGATTTATTTAACTCATGAAAAATGTAAGAAGATTGAATTATACTGGCACCATACATCATATTGCTGGGTGAAAAATTAAGATATATTAGTGGAATTTAAGTGACTAGTTGCTCATGAACCTTGCATTATGATTAGCCCAGCTGTCTCTGCAGTGTGCTCTGCCACGAGCATGAACAAGAAAGCAGCAGGCAAGGTTGTCTAAGTGCTTTAGGAACTCCAAATTACAATAAAGAGGTGTGTGGCTGTTATGGAGTCATGCTTGGTCTGCATTTTAATGGCACCAAACTTTGTTAGAGTGGCAGGAAAAAATTAACAGGAAAGATTTGCAGCAGGGAGGAGACCGTATGTGAGACTGGGAGATGTTTGTTCCCATCTGAGGAGCAAAGGTAAGGCAAATTGCAGGACAAAATGAAACTTCAAGTGTGTTCTCTGAAATACTGTAGTTTGTCAGTAACAGCAGAAGGGGAGAGACAATACCATTAATCATGAAGAGAGGAAGAACTCTTAAGTAAACTGTCAAGAGGCCTGTTCATGGAAAGGTTTTTTGCTTATTGGAAAAATCAGGGAAGAAGAAGAAGGTAGTTAAGAAACACTGTATTTAAGGTTGTTTTCTAATCCTAATTTTCAGTTATGTATTTTAATTCTTTTTCTAAATATTTTCATGCCTATCTCCAAAGGGCAATCATCTTGAGTAAAAATAATTTGAATTTATATTAATTGCATTTTATAATTTTTCAACCATTTTTTTTTTCTACTCAGATTTTCATGAAACTTATTTTGATTCTCAACTCAAGTCTGCAAAACCAAACCAAATTGGTAAATTTAATAGCGCAGTTTATTAGCTTTACCATCCCTACTTTTGACCTCATCCCTTGTGCCATGTTTGATTCGGTGGTTGTAATTTCAGGTTTCTACGTATGTTTCAATTGCGTCTAAATGGTGCGGTTCCTGTTAAAGCATGGATGGATGGTGCTGTGCTTCCTCCATCCAGGCTTTTCACCTGGTGCTCGCTGCATGCTCACACTGCGCAGCATCAAGGCTTGGTTTTCAAGGAGTTCTTGAAAATGTCATGTAAGTTGCAACCACACAAATTACCAATTCAAAGGTTATGGATAGAAAAGAGCTGTCCAAGGAAAAACTACATCATGTTTGAAATCCAGACTGACTAAGTGGCTTAAGAGGGCAAAATTTAATTAAATGCCTGGAGACAGCCTGAACTGTCGTGAATAAATCTAAATTAAATATGATTACAAAGTGATCTAATAGAATGAGATAAGTTATACATAAATTAGACATAGCTTGCGCGACAGAAACAAATCAACAGAAAGTCCTTGGGTGTATATCAGCCCTAGTACATTTTTATGACACAGATCAAAATAGGATGAGAATTCCTGACTGTACGGCAGAAGGGAGCCTATAAACATGATTGACAAATCTGCCAACAAAAGTTGAGTCTGTGCAGGGCGGAGATGGATCGTGCAGCGGTTTCTATATAACACGCTCTTAGTCGCCGAGAGGTTATAAATTATTACAAAAAGGCTGGGTTGCTGCTGTGGTTCTTTTAATAGTGGAAATGGCGTTAGATTTAAATGGAGAACACTTGATAAAGAAATTGTGTGTCATTCCCAAAGCACACTTAATGGTTTTACTTTACTTTATGCCAGGGAAACATGGCTTGTGACCCCGAAGATAAGCTGGAGAAACTGTCTAAGAAATTGGAATACTCTCTGTGATTAAATCAGGTCACAATTAACAGAGTAATCCAAGGATTTGATCACTGATAAAAACATTTTACAGCATGTTTTTGTGTTACAAAAAGCAAAGTGTAATTAACTTGTGGCCATTGCTTGAGTAGAGCCAATAAATATATTAAGATGAAGTTGGACACTTAGCAAATTGTATCAGCAGAAAGACAAACCAAATCAAAAGACACCTCTTTGATGACAAATATTGATGTTAATACAGCTGCCAAGAGCCAGCTCTTCCCCAATTAAAACAGCTTCAAAGAGAATTCCTAAACTTCTATTATGAGATAAATACCCTTAGAAAAAGGGAATGTGTACATGTAGCACAATTCTTGTTGTTCAGACTATTGCTCTTTGAATATTTGTGCATTAATTATTGTAACAGCACAGAGACACACCATAGGTTTGGGGGAGAGAAGCGCGTAAAGAGCAGACTCAAGGTAAAAAGGGACAGTGGAATGAAATGTTTGAAATTTGACTGTATCACTGTTTTTTTTAAAAGGAAAATGTGAACAGAGGAAATGTCAGGAGGCAGGTGAGGCTGCCCGTGGAAACGCGGTCTAGTGGGACAACAGTGTGAGACTGTCTGATTCTGGATGGCAAAATAGCAGAGTTTGGTGGTATCAATCCGTTTACTCCTGAACAGGTGTCAGGTTCAAAAAACGTGCAATATTTTTGCTGAAATCCTCCTGGTGTAGGTTTGGAGGTTGCCCAGAGGCAGGGTAGCCTGGAGCACTGTGTGCTTTGAAATGGTCCTTCGGTGTCAGGAGCTGGGGCTGTTGCGGGGCTGCAAACTGTCTCCTTGGTGGTACCACGTCTTGTGCGATGGAAGAGAGGCTCTTGTTCTGTATTTGCAATGGGAAAATACATGTCTTGCTGAGATAAAGATGGCATCTGCTTCAAAGATAGAAGAAAAAAAAAAATCCCTTTTTTTTCTGGTCTGGAAGTGTGATGTTGCTTGTAGGAATCTGTACCGTGGTCCTTGGGACAGTTTAAAGGTGTCTGTCTTGTTCCTACCTCCCCAGATTTCCATGTTTGGGCAGTTTTCTCAGCCTGAGCAGTACAGCGCAGCTATTCAGCAATTCACTGTGATGAATTGTACTGGTGATGGGGAGAACTAGACTCCATGCTTAGCTCTAAGCCTTAGAGCAACAGAGGTTGTCTTTCTTGTGAAACCCTGGCTCTTGCCGCCTATGTTTCATTAATTGGTTGCACAGCCTATTCCAGAGACTGATGATCAGCAAAATAAGACTGTCAAGTTCCCCCTGAGCTGTCTCCTTCTTTTGGGTAAAGGCATGATGTTGCCTTTTATTTTCTAGTCCTTATCTTGCTTTTTTAGTACAGCGCGAACCGATGCTGGCATGGAAAAACATGACAGTTCCCTGAATCAGCAGTCATAGATTTAAGAATGAATAGGGCTTCTGTGGGAAATTTATTAGGCTTAGAAATAGAATTGCAGTGTTGGTGGATAAAATATAGGGGAACATAACCTTCCACAGAGAAAACAAAGCAGTTTTCTCCCCATTTCTCCACCCACTTTTCAAAGTTGACTCTATACAATCTCAAACAATTATTTCCTGGCTGCACTTATAATTATTATTACTCTTATTGAAGACCTTTCTCCATTTTTGCTCTGCCCCTGGATCTACTGTGTCCTCAGCAACTGGGTGTGCTTGTGGCAATGCCACAGGAATAATGTCCACAGGTGTCTTTACTGGTGGAGGCGAGTGAAAGATGAGCATTTTTAAATGAGACTCCTAACTCCGTGTCCTCTGCAGGAGGAGCAGAGGGGAGTGGATCCAGGGGATCTGGACAGTCAGCAATTGCCATATAATTTCCCTTTCCTGGGTAGTATGGGACTAGGTGATGCTTTGATCTGAGCAAAAAAAATGTCTTATGCTTCATAGGTGCAAACGCTTCTTCAGGTATAGAATCAGATATAGGTTTGGGTTGGAAGGGACCTTAAAGATCATCCAGTGCCCCCCCTGTCCTGGGCAGGGACACCTCCCACCAGCCCAGGTTGCTCCAAGCCCCGTCCAACCTGGCCTTGAACCCCTCCAGGGATGGGGCAGCCACAGCTTCTCTGGGCATCCTGGGCCAGGGGCTCACCCCCCTCACAGCCAAGGATTTCTGCCTAATCTCTAATCTAAATCTCCCCTCTTTCAGTTTAAAAACATTACCCCTCGTCCTATTGCTACAGTCCCTCATAAAGAGTCCCTCCCCAATCCTGTTCTCTCTCACTTGCACATTAGGGAGCCGAACTGAGCAAATACTTTCTAATAGATCATTTATTTGACAAACGCAGCCTTTTTCTCTGTATGATTGTCCCTAAATCAGCTGCAATTTGAGTTTACGCTGTGGTTGGCCCGTTGATGGGTAAAATTTGAAATGGGAGCTGTGGTGTGGTGATTGCTGGCAGAAGCACAGCCTCTGTGGCTCAGCTGCACCAGTTCATTTCCTACCATGGGGCTGCTGACTCCGAGCTTGCTTGGGCCGGGTGACTGTGTTTTCAGGAATATCTGATTAAATCTCAGTTACACAAACACCTGAGGAGAGAAAGTAGAGGACCGGCACAAATGCAGCCGATATAAACTCATTCAAACAAGCATTTGCTGAGCCACCACGGGGACCTTTTTTATTGCTTTTGTATTGGAATCCTGAGACAGCTTTATTTGTTAGACATATCCATACCTGAAAATGTAGTACAAATACTTTGGGTCAGATTTACAGCTGACTTTGCTGCCCTGCTTCATCTGCGGATCTGTCTGTCTGTACAAAGTTAGAGGGGTTCCTGGTCAAAATGCAGCAAAACACATTCATAGATTAAGTGTAAAATAAATTTCCTTATAGCGCATTAGTCATTCTCACCGTTTCTATTAACTAATGTCATTGGTGAAGTTAACTATCTTTAATTCAAACGCAGAGAAAAGCCAGGATAAGTAATTGTTTCTTGTTGGCATCTTAATTTTGGAGCTCAGCTCAATCTATTTGGTTGCTTGTCTCACGGATCTAATAATTACTTTATTTGATATCCCTACCCTAGCCTGTAATCATTCTGCAGTTTCATTAACGACAACAGCGTATCAAGATAAATCAGTCAGCCTTTTCTCTTCATCACAGGGCACCTTCCTCCTGCCGAGGAAGAAGCTTTTTATCCCTTGCTTCACTTCGGCATCCCTAAGCTGCTGGTTTCATCACATCTTGGGTTGCTGCTGAACTCTAAACCCAGGAACTCTCTTGTCTTGAGTGCAGAGGAAGCTGTTCCACTTGTTGTCAGGAGAAGGTGTAGCTGCTGCCTTCTCTCCAAAAAAGTAATAAATGTGCTCTTGTAGCGCCCGTGACCCTTCATAAACCAAAAGGGACTGGCAGAGCCTCATGTGCCCTGCTCTTACTGGTGCTGGTGGGAGGATGCTCAGTTGCTGCTGTTGCCCAGGGCTGGCTGGAGGATGCTCAGGTGCTGCTGTTGCCCAGGGCTGGCTGGAGGATGCTCAGGTGCTGCCGTACCCCATCTCCAGCGGGCGGGCTCGGGGCTCGGGTACCAGTAGGCACGCCGCCTGCACGGGTTGGGGCCACTGGCATCCCTCAGCGCTGGACAAGACTTGGCAGCAACTCTGGTCTTAGGCTTGATTTCCATTTTTATTACTGCTGCACTTAAAAAAAAAAAGTTAGTTATATCTGTGTTTACATTTGTGTCTCCATTGTTAGCCATGACCTAACGTGCCACATTTTGCTGTTGCAGCACCCAAGTGAAATTGTATTTCTTAATAAGGAAACTCGGCTATATGGAGTTTGGAAGGTGCTCTGCAAAAAAAAAATGTAATAACTGCTTGTTTACCTGTCAAATGGAAAGTAAGTTTGGTTGTTGCTTCAGGCACAATTTTTGCTGCTTGTGTGCCATATTCAACTCAGATTTAATATTAAATAAATCAGAATTCATGAAAAAGGCTGCTCCTTTTTATGGTATCAAATGGATTTTTAGTACTGCACTGAACTGACAAAAATGACACTGAAGGCAGTGATTGCACAGACTGCAGACCTTTAGACTGCGTTTGAAAAGGATTTAAATGCCTTCTAAAGTTGACTTTCAAATATTTGTTTATTTTCTTAGCCCTTCCTTCCCCATTTTCCCTCTCCCCCCAAAATCATGAATATAATTTCAAATATCTTGGGAAATTCTTGGCATAAATATATGTAAATTTTAAACCTGTTTAAAGGGATATTGTCAAATATTTTTCTTCAAATATCTTCCAACATTTTTCTTTACTTCTCTTGCTTGCACACTTTGCAGAAGTGCAAAAATACCTTCCTCCTTGACCAATTAAAGCCTTTTTCCAGTTATCAAACATTGATTTCAGTGTATTTCTACTACAGCTTGAAATTAACAACTGTGCTGATAATTAAAATACAGATGATCAGAGCAGTGGCCTTTTCATATGTAGATCATTTCATATAAACATCTAGATAGCTATCTGTAGCCATTACGTATCATTTGCATTTATGCATAAAAATGGAAAGAAGCTTGTGTAATTCAATTAAATGTGGGGTTTTTTTACTGGTTAAGGAAAAAATCACCATAAAAAGGTGAGCCCCAGGTTGGCAGCAGTTTGGTGCTGCATCTCCTGGCCCTGCAGAGGGGCTGGGGGGCGCTGGGCACTGCCGGTGCTGTCACTCCATGGCCTTCCAGCTTCATGCCGAGCAGAAAAACCTTTCACTTTTCCAGCGTGACCATTCGTCCCTGCCTTGCTGCCTCCTGGCAGCACGAGAGACTCTACCCCAGCCAGGCAGGATAACTTCTGCTGGTTTCTAAGGCAACCATCACCAGCACTTCCATTCAGACACATTTCAGGAGGCAGGAAGAAATCAAACCCCCACACAAACCCCTCCTGCTTTTCCAGATATGGGTAGTAGAAAATCGTGCAACAGTTGCACACGCGCACGGATCTCTGTTGCCTGAGCATCTTAGGAGGCTGCTGCAGATGTGTGCAAGTTTCCTGAAGGCGCTCAGGGATAGAGGTGAAAGTAAATATACTGAAAATAAACATTATCAATTAAAAAGCAAACCAAAATGAAGTTTTCAGGCACTTGTACAGACAAATTGTCACCCTTCACTGAGTCACTTGTAGCATGCAGTATGAGCAGAGAGCGTCACCCTCGCTGTAATGAGGAAAGACCCGTGATAAGCGTGGGTGTCTGGAGCCGAATTTTGTTGTTTGACTCTATTTTTTACAGAAAACCACAAATCTGGGTGCTAATATCTCACATTGGCCCCGCCTGTGCTTGGAGACGTGCGGTTGCATGCAGCCCTGGGTGGGGAGTGCTCATCGTGCCTGAGTTACACCATTGAGGGTTATTTTTTGCGATTACGAACTTTGTGACATTATGATCTTTGGGATTACTGGGTTGAAATGAAATTTTTACGAGTAATGCTTAAACAGCAATGACTCTCGTGCTTGTACAGGAGTCCGTTTTGGCTGAATTTAGGCCAGGGAGATGTGCTCGCTGGACTAGTTACTTGAAGCCTGTTTAAGTTAAACAAGAGAATTATTTCTTGGTACATGTGCTCTTATCCAGAGATGGAGCAGAGGTATGAGCCAAAAACAGTTGCAGATGGCATTGCTTTGCAGGATTTCTGCTGGAGATTTTGGTTGTGAGTCAGGTTGGGAATGACATTCACTCTGCTCTGGCAGTTGACAGCAGCGAGAAGCATTTAGGTTTTGTACGTTAAAGCTTGAATGACTCAATGACCCTATTAAAAATACAAGAAAAAGAATTTGGTTTAACAAAACAATCTGTGTTCAAAATAGGTGAGCTGAGGTGACCTTCTGTCCTGTTATTTTGCTTCATTCCTTTGGGAGGAAAGCACTTGACTGCTTTTTACAGCGGGAGGTGATAACGCATGAAACCATCCTGATGACTCTTTTAGAAGAGCATGTTTTGGGAAAAAAAAAAAATACTCTGTTGGGTTGTGAGTGGTCTGTTGCTTTCTTAGGCAAGCAGTGGGTTTCTTGGGTGGCTGCAATCGGTAAGGTTTTATCCTTTGCCAGGGTCACCCTGTTCGGTGTGTTGTACCCCGATGACAAGCAGGGCGCTGCAGGACGGGCGAGCGGCTGCTCACACACGGCTGCTTCCCAAAGCCACTGGGAGCTCCAGCGGAGCCTGTGGGCCAAGGGGCAAGAGTGTGGCAGGCTGCTCCTCGGCAGGGACAACCGGTGACGCCTGAAGGGTCGGCTCCAGTTAGGGGCTGGCTCTGCGAAGGGCTGGCTGAGCTCGCTGCGCACCGGGCTGTGCCGTCGCTGGGGAAGGTCACCGGGGCTGAAACCCTGGATTGATTGTACTGTGCTACCTTGAATAAAGGTTAAAGAAAAAGTTTTGTACCATATGAAGTGAGTATTGATTTCCTGAAGGCAACTGGGAATTACACTATGGCTATACTTTCTTGTACTGAGACAATGTCACTTTTTTCTAATCTTTTTTCTTTTTCTTTTCTTTTTTTTTTTTTT